>LNAC01000453.1:200457-247101 GCA_002007465.1 Ailurus styani | reverse complement strand
TGTGGGGGGTAGGGAGGGAAAAATAATGAAACAAGATGGGATGGGGAAGGAGACAAACCATAAGAGACTTCTAATCTCATAAAACAAACTGAGGGTTACTGGGGGGTGGGAGGGTAGGGATAGGGTGGATGGATTATGGACATTGGGGAGGGTTTGTGCTTTGGTGAGGGCTGTGAAAGATGTAAGCCTGATGATTCACAGACCTGTACCCCTTGGGCAAATAATAAAAATAAAATTAAAAAAAAAAAATCCTTTACCAAATATAGAATTAAGCTACGAAGATACCCCTCAGTTCTTTCATATTACACTTAAAAAAAAATCAGGTATGAAGACATCTAGGTGGAGCACTAGACTACAACATACCCTCCCATCCATCCATCCATCCATCCATCCATCCATCCATCCAGTAAATCCCATATACCAGGCACTGAGAATACAGAATGGGTAAGAAAGACAAGGGTCCTGCCCTCATGGAACTTATATTTTAGTCAGGGGACATTAAATACAAATGTGAGGGTGCTATTTTAGGTTGATGGTCAAGGAAGGCCTCTCTGAGGGAGTGATGTTTGAACAGAGAACTAAAGAAAGTGAGGGAGGGAGTCTTGATTGGCTATGTCAGGCAGAGGCTCCTAGGTGAGAACGAGCTTGGGTATGTTTAAAGATCAGCAAGAAAGTCAGCATAACTAGCTGAAACTAAGCAATGTGCACAATTGCAAGAGATAAACGTGACACAGACAGGACCTCATAGGCCATGCAAAGGAGCACGGATTTTGTTGAGTGGGAGAGGCTGTCATTAGTTGTAAGCAGGTGAATGACAATGATCTGGTCCATGCTTTCTAAAAGACACAAGGCTACAGCGAGGGAAATGAATGGGTGGGGAGGAAGAGCAAATGCAAGGAGACTGGTTAAGAAGCAGGAGTCTAGGTAAAAAACCTGAGAGTGGCTTACACTAGAATTGCAGCCGTGAGTTGGTAAAAACTGGGATTTAGATTTGGGATATGAAGGCCAAGCCAACCCGGCTAACTGACGTACTGGATGTAGTGTGTAACACAAGATTCAAGCACGATGCCTAGATTTCTATCGAAGCAACTGGATAGAGAGCGGGGCCTCGTACTGAGATCTGGAAGACTCGGGCAGGAACCGTATGGGAGGAAGGGGCATCAAGACTTCTGTTTAGACACTGAGGCTTGATACCTGTTAGCCATCAAAGTAGAGATGCTCATTGGGTAGAATTTTGAATGTGTGAGGGGAAGAGTCAGGGCCAGAGATAGAAATTGGGGCTGGATAAAGTCATGGCTGTTGGGAAGAGGATAGGTTGGAAGTTTGACCCTGAGACACATATAAAATTAGAGGCTGGAAAGAAGAGGAATACCCAGAGGGGAGGGAAACACATTGGGAATATATGGTGGCCAGAGAGCCAAGTGAAGAAAGTGTTTCTAGAAGGAGGGGGTAATCAGCTGTGTCAGCTGCTGAGGTACAATAATAGGAACTCAGGGCCAATCATTGGATTTGGCTTGATAGAGGCTGCTGGTGACAAGAGGGGTGGAAAGGCCTCAAGGAGAATACAAGTAAGGTAAGTGGAGACAGCAGCGAATTTTCAGGCATTTTACTATAAACGTGAGCAGATAAATGGAGCAGTAGCTAAGGGAAATGTGGAGCCTCTGGGGTGTATCTTGGGTCTCGATGGTAGTTAGAACTCATCTGTAATTGTTAAGTGAATGATTTTGCATGATCCCTAAATTTTTATCTTTTCATCTGAAAAAACAGAAAGAGAAAAAATTAGTTTAATTGATCATAACTAATGTTTGAAACATGCATTCTTTTTCCTGCACACATTTAATGAAGGTTTTGTTTTGTTGCTTGTTTGAGATACAAGGTGGCAGACAAATGGACATCAAGGCCTGGCTCAGCCAGTCGGTTGCCCACAGTAACTATGAGTGTTGCCTCTTTTCAATTACTATCATTGTTTTCCTTTCCCTAACACTTAAAAAGGGAACTTACCTTTTTCTTTACTAAAATCAAATCTAGATGCTCCCTAGGTGGGCAACGGAGATGAAATCTCCACTGGAGAGTAGTAACCAGGCCTCAGGGGTACAATGCCCCCACCTTCTCCTTGGGGACCTCTCCCTACTATCACCACCACGCACTTTATGCCAAGGGACACCTCCTTCCCGAGTTCCCCACACAACAGAGATCATATTGCAACATTTAAAAAAGGTTTCACTGAGGATTTGAGGGCTACAAAATGGAAAGAGTCATAAAATATGATGAGATAATCTGGTTTACGAAACATAAGTCACTCATCTTTGGCTCAAACACTCCTATCAAGAAGACTCCCTGACTCGCTCCACGTGGTAGGGGTTATCTCCAACCCACCAGGCATGCTACCCAGTATGCCTAGATTTCTGAAAGCAGATGAGAAGGAGAGAGGAGAGGAGAGGTTCTCAACCCACCTGGTCCTAAGAATCACCACTTTCTCAGGAGATTTGGAGTCATGTCCACGGGTTCCAGGGCTCAAGTACAGTCTCACCCTGTGTCCTGAAGAAGATATTACATGAGATTGGAAGGCAATAAACCCAAGACCAACACAAGAGATACGCATGCATCAGATACAAGCAGGTGTTTGTTGTCATCTTATGACTGTAGACACCCCTGGGACCGGGGACCTCCACCACCACCCTAACTCACTTCACGGTAACCCAGGTCCATGATGGCAGGGCCAGTTTAGGCAAGAAAGAAGGGAAAAGAAAATATACCCTTGGGAGTTGTTCTCTACTGCCACTTGTCATTTCTCAAGCCCCAGGGTCAGCCTATAGGCAGTGACCTCACGGCCAACTCAGTCCTCTCACAGAACATCCCACATTTAAGAGAACCTCAGACAAAATGTACGAAGCTTGTTGAATCTGCAAATGAAATACCTTTATCCAGTGGTGGGTTTAAAAAACTATCGCTGTCACCTGAGTACACTTACAGATGTGTGTTGAGTGTGCATGGTGGTGGTAGGGAAGGGTGCTTCTCTTCTATCGCCTGCTTATTTTCAGCAAATCCTATTAAAAATACCAAAATCTCTTCAGCACCCGATGAGAAACTGCGACTTCATTTGGAAAGGAGATGGATTATGTTCTGTTTAGAGACAGTAAGTGTAACAATGGAAAGGCAAGCAGACTGGTGGGAGCCAGGACTGGGGATAAAGAAGGATTGGGCCTGAACTGTATTAGTCTCCCTTCAGGAACTAAGGGATTCCTGCTTCCTCTGGTCCTACCGAGCAACACTGCTTTCAGAGCTATAGCAAGAAGGGTTCATTCCAGGTCTCTTAGGTCGAAACTTTGGATACATTTCTCAAAAAAAGAAAAAAAAATTAAATATAGTGGCTTATAGCATTACACACTACTGGTACTACTATTGGTACCATGATATTTTGAGACATAATAATGGTTTTTCTGGGCTAGCTAAGAGCCTAATCACTATGTACATCATTGTTTCCATCTAGAGATTCATTCCAAGTTCCAAACAGATGACCTAAATTTTAGAAAAATATTGGTTAATTGGGAGCAATCATGTGTGTGTGTGTGTTTCAAAAAGGTAAGATTTCAAGCTTCTACTTTTGGAGTATATAGTTCACCTTAAAAGCCTTCCTAAGAGAAATAGCAAATATTATAAATTAGGTGACGACAGACCAGAAACCTGATGGTGTAGACTAAAAATAATGGAACACGTGAATCTAGCCAATGTATTTCTTCATATTTAATAACTGGCAAAACACAAATGCAAATGGCAAGGATAATTCAGATCTTCCTTAACCAAGCCCACAACTAGCTTTGTAATATGAAGTTTCCCTTGTTTAATACACAGTCAGCACATGTTCTCGGCATGAGTATAAAACAGCATAAAACACATTCTTTGTCCTTGAACGATTTAGTCTTCTGGGAAAGGAAACAGGAAATCCTTAAAGAGGGGTAGCTGCTTAATAAAACCCCATCGTATTTTCTCACTAATTATATAAAAGCAAACATTCTAAAAGGTGAAGAGAAGACCCTTTAATATCTTTTCTACTTTCCTAATTTATAGTGATGATATTCCCCAAGCAAAAATTCGGTCACTTGGGATAACAATTAAGAATGCATACAAAAAGGAAATATCTAAATCCAAAACTGTGCTAGTTAATTGGCATAATCTAAATAGCACATAAACATATCTCTCCATGGATGTTTAGAATTCCCACTACCTTAAATTCCAAACCAAGATCTTCACCTCTATCCCTGCCCTGTCTAGACGAGGCATTGCTGTTTTCAGCTGTGTTTTCAAAATCCAAGAGCAGGTTAGTAATTTCCTCTATCAATCAGTCATACATCTGAATCTACAGGGTAACCTTCCGGTAACGTCTACAGTGCCACTTACTCTAATAGTCTCATTACCTACAGGATAAACACAAAATACTCAAGTTGGAAATGACGAGAAAATTTTCTAAGTGATGTCTTTAAGTCCCTGTATAAATTTAGTGATGGAAGCAGGACTAAAACCTAAGTCTTTTGGCTCTCAAACCAGTGTGTTTTTCAATTCCTACTCTTCCCTATCACTGCCTTCAACATTGAAGAGTCTATAAATTATCACTTGAGTTTGCCAGGAATATTTCCGTCTGTTTTTGGTAAACAAGGGAGGAAACCAAGCTTCATGCACTTCTTAATCCCTGATATCTACTGAGGAATAAAGTGGCTTGAATGCACGTGGTCCATAAATGTTTACTGAACCAAACTGAACCAGAAATATATTGCCATTCTTTTCATTCTCTAAGTCCTAATCAATACAAGTTTTATCTGTATTAAAAATAGAATGACTCTCTGAATACAATTCACAAAGATAGTTCCTACCTGGAATTCACTTATTTTAATCATAAACTACTTGCTAGTATATAATGGTGTTTGTGTGTGTGTGTGTGTATACACACACACACACACATATACAAACATACATATACATATATATACAAAAATGGTTGTCGATATATTAATATTATGGTCCTTGATATATTATTGTCTTGGTTTTTCTATTTTATTATTAAATATGGACAACTTGATTATAAATTCCTTTAAGATGGAGTGCTATGTTGACTGTATTTCTCTTGGAATAAAATTCAGACACTGTACAATGCTCCAGTGAATAAATGCTCATTAAAGTCTACTTTGGCTCCCATATCAGGTGGTGGGGGGGAATGCACTGACAACTGGCTCTTCAATTCTTATTATTTTCCACAAATTACATATTTTGGTCTCTAAACATTCATTTACAAATTATAACTCTATGTTACTTTGGAGGAAAGGACCAAGGGCATTTCAAAATTCATTTGAAAACATTCTTGGGAATGCTGTTTCTTGATTGGGTTTTGGTTACACAGCTGCCACCTAATCATCTGTGCACTAGTCTATACTTTAGTAGAAAGTCCAAAACATCACCTGGGGTGTTTTATTATATAGTTTTACTGCTAATAAAACCCTCACATCAATAATATGATGAAAAAAATCTGTGTGTTTGAGACATGAAGAAAGGAAAAAAATATATAATTCTCAGAAGTACTCCTAACCCTCCTAAAATCCTGTACGTACCTTCCTACATTCTGGTATTTTTGTTCAGTGATGTAACTTAAATGATCTCTTATACATCTTTATTCATAGATGGTATACATTCATCTACATAGAGCTCTTAGATGGCAGGGGGGAAAAATCTGTTACACAGTGACACCTGCTGGTTTTAGTTATAAATTTTAGATTCCAAGGGAAGGACAGATTCCTTAGCATCAAAAGTTTGCTTAGTATAATTAAACATTAATGTTTTCCATTTTAATATTTTAAAAGAAATTTAATATGCAATTGATGACATTTTTAAAATTCTGTGACAGTGATTTCATTGTAGCTTTATAAACTATTTTCTTAAAAAATATAGATTTCCAAAAAAGCTGCTTAAACCTTTCAGACTACATGACATTTTTCAAAAAGTGATTTGACTTGTGGCTTTCTTTTCAAATTCACTACAAATATATTTTAAGGGAATGCCTTATTTAAACTTTAAAAACATTTACAAGATATTTTCTTCGTAGAACTGTAATTTGAGCAATATAAGCAATTTCATAAAAGTTGAGAATTACATCTACGTAATAGAGAAACTTTGAAACACAATCTAGCTAACTTCATATATTGACTTTTTTCTCTCCGCTTTATCGATATAGTTAACCTATAAGGTTACATTAGTTTCAGGTGTACAGCGTGATTCGAAATATGTATATATTGCAAAATGGTCACCACAAGTTAACATCCACCACTTCACGGCTGTAAAATTCTTTTCTTGTGATGAGAACTTTTAAGATCTATTCTCTTAGCAACTTTCAAATTCACAATATAGTACTGTTTATAATATAGTCATGGTGCTGTACATCTCATGACCTAATTTATTTTCTAACTTAAGGTTTGTACCTTTTGACCCTCTTTGCCCATTTCACTCACTCCTCACTCCCACCTCTGGCAACCACCGATCTGTTCAGTTTCTGGGAGTTTGACCTTCTTTTTAAAATTCCACATAGAGGTGAGATCATGCAGTACTTGTCTTTCCCTAACTTATTTTACTTATAATGATCTTGAGGCCCATCCATGTTTTCACAAAGGACAAGATTACCTTCTTCTCTATGGCTGCTTAATATTCCATTGTGTATATATAATCACATTTTCTTTTTCTATTCAACCATTGATGGATTTAGCTCATTTCCACATCTTGGTTATTGTAAATACTGCAATGAGCACATGGGTGCAGATATCTCTTCCAGAGAGTGATAAGGTTTCTTTTATATACATACCCAGATGTGGAACTGCTGGAGCCTCTTGTAGTTCAAATTTGAATTTTTGGAGGAACCTCCATTACTGTTTTCCAGAGTGGCTGCACCAATTTACATTCCCACCATGAGTGCATGAGGGTTCCCTTTTCTCCATAGCTTTGCCAACACTTATTATTTCTTGTCTTTTGATAGTAGCCATTCTAACGGGTGTAACATAATGTCTCACTGTGGTTTTGATTTGCATAGCTCTGATTAGTGATGTTCAACACCTCTTTATCCACCTGTGGGCCATTTGTATGACTTTTTTTGCAAGTTGTCTATTCAGTTCTTTTGGCCATTTTTTATTGAATTTTTGCTTTTATGCCATTTTTAGTTCTTTATATATTTTGAATATCAATCTCTTATCAGATATGACTTGCCAAATATTTTCTCCCATTCCATAGTTTTCATTTTATTGATGTACAGAAACTTTTTAAAGTAGTTTCACTTTTTGCCTTTGGTATCAAATAAAAAAAATCATCAAATGTCAAAGAGCTTACCCCTGTGCCATCTTCCAGGAGCTTTATGGTAACAAGTCATACGTTCAAGTCTTTAATCCATTTTAATTTTTGTGTATGGTATAGTGATCTAGCTTCATTCTTTTTTGCATGTGGCTGTCCAGTTTTCCTAACACCATTTACTTAAGAGACTATCTTTCCCCCATTGTATATTCCTGATTCTTTTGTCATAAATTAAATGACCATATACATATGGGTTTATGTCTGGGCTCTCTATTCTGTTCCACTGATGTGTCTGTTTTTATGCCAATACCATACTGTTTTGACTACTGTAGCTTTGTAACATACTTTGAAATAACGAAGTGTGATGCTTCTAGCCTTGTTCTTCTTTCTCAACATTGCTTTAGCTACTCAGGGTCTTTGGTGGCTCCATATGAATTTTAAGATTATTCTAGTTCTGTGAAAAAATGCCATTGGAATTTTGTTAGGGACTAAAACACACTAGCTAACACATATAATCTGTAGTATTCATATTGAATTTGGGTAGTACAGACATTTATAAAAATTGTGTAAGTCTTCCAATCCTTCAGCATGGATTATCTTTCCATTTATTTATGTCTTCTTCAATTTTTTCATCAATATCTGGTAGTTTTCAGTGTACAAATCTTTTACATCTGGTTAAATTTATTCCTAGGTATTTTTTCTTTTTGATAGCAATTGTAAATGGGATTGTGTTCTTAATTTCACTTTGATTTCTCTTTTTTGTTAGTGTATAGAAACACAACTGATTTTTTTTTTTATTCTTTGCCCAAGGGGTACAGGTCTGTGAATCATCAGGCTTACATCTTTCACAGCATTCACCAAAGCACAAACCCTCCCCAATGTCCATAACCCATCCACCCTATCCCTACGCTCCCACCCCCCAGTAACCCTCAGTTTGTTTTGTGAGATTAGGAGTCTCTTATGGTTTGTCTCCTGATTTTTGTGTTGATTTGGTATTCTGTAACTTTACTGAATTTGTTGATTAGTTCTAGCAGTTTTTGGTGAAATCTTCTGGGGTTTTCTATTTATCATGATATAAGTAAAACTGTGTATTTGCAGATGACATTGACTTCTTTTATAAATTTTTCACCCATACATGGTGGTTATTTGCTATGAGGGCTAAACTTCTCCAGGCCTGTCTGCTTGGTCTCAATGAAACTTGATTTTCTTTTTTTACACTTGAGGAAGGAAAACAATTAGTCCAAAGGAATAATGGGAACCACATATACTGTATTCACTTTCATTTTTAAAAAGTATAATACTGCCCATGTTGACTATCGAGTGGATTTGCTGGCCAGGAGGGCTAAATGCATTGTAAAGGGCTTGTATTCTCTTTTTCCTTTAAGTAAAGGCTGGACCACTTGGGACTGGTGTGTGTATGTGTGCTGATTGTTCTCAGTGACCTCAAATCATTCAGCAGTCTGTTCCCTAGCGGCATTTATGTGCCTTTTAACCTTGGCCGCACTCATATTATTTTCTATCCTGTAGCACAGTCTGAAACAGTAGTAAATACTTTTAGTAATTCAGAATATTTGAAAAGACTGAAATACTGACTTACTAATCTTTGTAGTACATAAAGCATTCTTAAAAAAAACCCTATGTAACAGTAAAGAAAAATTGGGGGACATATATACTGTGGATTTTCATAACATCATTTATGGAATTTTTTTTAAAAAAACATAAAAGAATTATTTATCTAGCTAATGTTGCTGGCTCAATGTTAGGTGAGCAAAAACACTATTATTCCCTGCATTTCTACCACTTTACTTTTTTCCCAAAGAACAAAATGTATAAGTCTTGGTTACAAGGGTGAATTAAGATTAAATTATGTATAAGGCACTTAAAAGTACAATGTAAACTGTAAGCTATAAGCTGTGTTAAACAAATGAGAGTATTGGTTACTTACCTTAAATCAATTTTGATTATTTCTGCAGAGATCATTTGAATCTTGAATTTTTCTGAGGATCAGATGTTACTGTACTTATTAATTTATTGCTTTGTGTGGTGCATCACCTGTGAAAATGTCAGCTTTTTTTTTATGGAACATAAATATGAAAATATCAGAGGAAATACTGCTGGGTTAATTTTACCAGATCAATCACAAGAAAGCACTGTTTTTAACAGTTAAATTTTAAAAATGGGAAGAAGGAAGATAGATAGTGATATGACCAATTTTGACCCTCCATTTATTTTGTGACACTGAGTTGCACATAAGTCAATAAAATACTAATATCTGTATTTATTGGAGTTGAAAATTAATTAAATGATTAGAAAAATTTTCTGAACGGCTAAGGACAAACTACTAGAAAATAATATTTTCTATAATGGTAGCTACAAATATTTTAACTGAATGAATGTTTAAAATACTTTCAATACCAATACTGGTATTGCTCATCCTGAAATACAGATTTACAGCACCACATAGCAAAAAAAAACCCAAAAAACAAAAAAAAGACCAGAGCCTCTAGGGTACAATTTCAGGAAAGGCAGTCATTATGCTAAATTCCAAAAAAATAAAACCCTCTACTTTTAAATTGCAATGGCAACCAGAACCTAATACATCAAAATATATGCATGGCAAGAAACAGTTCAGAAAGTGCACAGAAGTGTTCAGATGGAAAACCTATCAGGGCGCCTGGGTGGCTCAGTGGGTTAAAGCCTCTGCCTTCGGCTCAGGTCATGATCTCAGGGTCCTGGGATCGAGTCCCACATCGGGCTCCCTGATCAGCAGGGAGCCTGCTTCCTCCTCTCTCTCTGCCTGCCTCTCTGCCTACTTGTAATCTCTCTCTCTGTGTCAAATAAATAAATAAAATCTTTAAAAAGAAAAAAAAGAAAGAAAACCTATGTGTTCCAGGAGCAAAGAAGAGAATCTATGATGTATCTGGGAGGCATCTGTGACTCCTCCAGGTTTTCAAGGTATTGCTGGTTTAATACCACCGATCTAGTACCTCTTTGTACATATCCATAATATTTATTTACATATTCACAAACCACAGTAATGCCCTAAAAAGAAAAGAATCCAAAATGAAGTATTCAGCTAAAAGTGATATAGGTTCAGAACAAGACTACTATATCCTTGGGGTGCCTGGATGGCTAAGT
Source organism: Ailurus styani (assembly GCA_002007465.1). Classification (NCBI taxonomy): domain Eukaryota; kingdom Metazoa; phylum Chordata; class Mammalia; order Carnivora; family Ailuridae; genus Ailurus; species Ailurus styani. Next base: position 236,643 of record LNAC01000453.1, on the reverse strand, counting down.
TGTTAGGCATCTGCCTTTGGCTCAGGTCATGATCCCAGGGTCCTGGGATCGAGTCCCACATTGGGCTCCCTGCTCAGCAGGAAGTCTGCTTCTCCCTCTCTAACTCCCCCTGCTTGTGTTCCCTCTCTCACTTTTTCTGTCAAATAAATGAATGAAATCTTAAAAAAAAAGACTACTATATTCTTACTTGTAGCTCACAGTAGCTTACAGGAGCTCACAAGTAGTAAAAAGAAGACTCCAACAGAAGTAATGGAAATAATCAAATTAGTTCACAGATAATAAATAATCAAATGGACAATATTTGGCACGATAATTAAAAGGAAAGGTATCACTTTTTATACCAGAATATGGACATTTTTTTGGAGGTAAATTTTAATATAATAAAAGCAACGCATACTTGTCTAACATGCTATTTCTGGGGGCACCTGGGTGGCTCAGTCGTTAAGCGTCTGCCTTCGGCTCAGGTCATGATCCCAGGGTCCTGGGATCGAGCCCCACATCGGCTCCCTGCTCGGTAGGAAGCCTGCTCCTCTCTCTCCCATTCCCCCTGCTTGTGTTCCCTGTGTCTCTCCCTGTCAAATAAATAAATAAAATCTTTAAAAAAAATTAACATGCTATTTCTGTACAGAGAGCTCACTAGCTACTGAATATCAAAAACACTGGGGAAAAAAATTTAACTTTTTTTTTTCATTCATAGCTGAGTAATGGTAAATAAATGGCAACAACTGAAGGCAGATAGGAAAGAATGAAATTCCATACCATAATTTACACTGGGAACTGGTTAACTGTCCTAAAGACATTTCCCCATCCCTGTAGCCTAGAAGGGCCCCAGTTTTAAGGAGCCATGTCTACACAGGGGACAGGAATTACACAGTTTGAGACTTGTATTAGTCTCTTCTGAGTGCCATAACAAAATACTAGAGATAGGACAGCTTAAACAAAAGAGATCTGTTATCTCATAGTTCTGGAGGCAGTGAGTCCACAATCACAATTCCAGAGAATCCAATTTTCTGATGCGGCTTGCAGAAGGTCAATTCTTGCTGTGTCCTCATATGAACTTTTCTGTGTGTGCAAGTGGAGAAAGAGTGTTCTGTTTTCTCTTCCTCTTTTCAGAAGGATACTGCGAAATGAGATTAGGGCCCCACTTCATTTAACCTTAATTACATCCTCAAAGGCGCTATCTCCAAATACAATCACGTTGGGGGTTTAGGCTTCAACATATTAATTTGGTGGGACACAATTCAGTTCATAACAGGGACTCAGCTGGATGAACAGCAGGGCTGATGAACCCCCAGAGGGTATCACTCTCAATGAGTAAACTAGAAAATACATCAATGTGCCCTTCTTTACTTCAAGTAGACCTGTGAAGGGGAAAAAAGTCTCCTCTAGGAATGCTGATGCTCACATACATTTGAGGATGAAGTTCACACTATTGTGAGTAAGTGTATGTGCATGTGTATGTGCACACACTGAAGGACAGGTGAGAAAGAGGAAGGAAACCCAAGATGGAAACTGAAGTTATCCAGGATTGGTCGTGCCCCAAGAAACAAACTGGTAACTCAAGAAAAAAGAAAAAAGAAAAAACAGTATCCTCTCTATGAGAACATATTTTAAATAAACATTCCCCAAAATAAAGTTTAGAATACCAACTCAACCAAAATCACTGATCTTATTAGAAAACAAATCACTGTATTGTTTCAGACAAAACAACATACAACAAATTGTAGATTTAGAGCCAAAAAAAGGAGAAAAATACGAAATTATCATATATAGTATGTAAATACATTTAATATGTTTTAAGATAAGAAAAAGAGGAAACAATTGAACTATCCCAAATGACCAGGAATGTTTGAGGAAAAAACAAACAATTCTTTGGAAATGAAAAAAAAACAACTGTAATTAAAAACTCAATAGGTTATAAATAGGGTAGAGATGGTGAGAACACAAGAATTAGGGAATTGGAAAACAGATTTAAAGAAACCATCCAGAATTCAACACATTGAAGAAAAAGAGAAAGAAAATATGAAACAGATATAAAAGAGATACAAAGAACAGAGTGTGATGATTTCCTAAAGGAGAGAACAGAGAGAATGAGCGATATGCAATATTTAAAAGAAATAATGGTTGAAAAATTTCCAAAATTTATGAAAAGCACTAATTTTCAGGTTTAGAAAGCTCAATGAATATGTACAGGATAATAAAAAGAAATTTAAAAAAATAAAAAATATAGAATTAAAACAAAACAAAAAAAAGAAATCCACAGCTAGACACATTGTATCATAATGACTTTAATTATAAAACACCAAAGATAAAAAAGCTCTAAGCAATGTGAGAGAAGAGACAGATCAGCTTCAAAGGAATACTCATCAGACTACAACTATGATTTCAGAAGCAACAACGGAAGCAAGAAGATAAGGAAAGAATATCACTAAATATTGAGAGAAAATAACCATCAATCCATCAATTTAGAATTATAGAGCCAGCTATCTTTCAAGGATAGTAAAATGATAAACTGTGGGTAAGTCTAAATAAATACTGACTGTATACAATAAAATAGCTATTTTGGGAGCTAAACTGAGATAAAATAAAATTCTAGACACGAACTGATTGAAGAATCAAACTTTGTTCAACAGTCTCTGGTGTTTAGGAAGACAGTAAAGATACTAACGTTAGAATTTGTTAACTATGCAGATTAAATTTCTTGGTAAGCACTAAATTTTTACCTTCTAAACTAGTAGAGGGAGAATAAACAGGAAAACAAAGCGAAAATTAATCTTTAAGAAAGCAAAAAAAAGGGGGGGCAGTGAGGAAATAGAAAAGGTAGGACAAAAAAGCACAAAAGATGATATAAATGAATCCTAATATATTAATAGCTTCAACAAATTTAAATGGATTAGATATAAAGAAAAAAAATCCAGTTATAATTTTTAAGTTACAAATACTAACCAGCTGATGTGTGTAGACTATATAAATTAAAAAAAAAAACCCACAGAGTTAAAAGTAATAAAAAATGAAATAAAAACATTACTAGAAATAGAGGCTCTGACAACAAGATTCAATTCCAAGCTTGGAAGATAAGAAATTCCAAAGTTGTATGTACCTAATAACAAAGCTTCAAAATATAGAAAACAAAAATTGACTTAGAAGAAGACTTAGAGGAAGAATTAGAGAACTCATTAGAGTATGAAATTTCAAAGCATCTCAGAATCTGAGGAATTACATCAAAGAAAAACAAGAGTAGAACAGATAATTTGAACACAGTAAGTTTGGTCTAATGGATACCCAACAACTGGAAAACAGCATATGTTCAAGTGCTAATGAAACACAAAAACTAAAAATATTTTAAGTCATAAGGCAAATAACAAATTTCAACATCAGTCTTATACCAACTTAGTCTCTAACCACAATCCAATTAAAGCATAAGTGAATAACAAGAATAATTTAAAAATCTACAGGTTAAAAAATGAAAAAAATCTACCAGCATGTAAGTCAAAAAAAGAAATCATAATGAAAAATAGAAAATACTTAGACCTTAAAAACAAATATTTTTGTAATATTTTAAAAGGGCAGAACATTACTTCACTTGATCATTACAAAATAATCCTGTGGGCTACACAGAACCCATTTCATCTCTGCTCAACAGCATAAATAGAAATGCTGTAAATTATGTAATTACCAATTTTTGTATGTAAATAAAATATCTATCAAAAGTGATTTGGAAACTATGAAATATAAGTGAAAACATTAAGGGGAAGGCAAACCAACTGTCTTTTTCACACACCATGTTGATTAGTTAACAAAATTGCAAAGAAAGAATTTATTATCTTCGTGTTTACAGTTCAAAAAGCTTACCAATTCATTTTGGTTTAAGAAGTCCTTTAGATCCTTCAATAAAACATACAAACTTACATAGTATTTATTATCATATGAGAGGAATAAACACTATCAGAAATCTTTGCTGCACAAGCAGAGCAGCCACAGTTAAAAGCACATTTGCTCTCACACACACAGTCCTGATTTCTTGGTTACAGCATCTGTTCAAATGGTGCGTTGGCAATTAACAGCATTCCAAAAACTGCCTACAGTACAAAGGGAATTTTCATTTAAGGTTCCCTCCCTTTTCATGTGTGGGCTATTTTTGGAAGTATGGTTTTATTTTTTTCCATCCACTGAAAGAGAATTAAGAAAATTCCAACATGCCTTAGTGTCAGCAAGTGCTCTTTTTAGTCCAGGTACCAGAGAATGATTGATGAACCTGTCAAGCCTACAGTAGCGGACAGAGAAAGTTGGCAGAAGTTCAGTGTTATTGAAAGAAATCTCAAATACTTATTTCATCTCCTCTATTAACTTTAATCACATTTTCAACATGCAGCCAAGAATGAAGCTTTGACAGTAAGCCATAAATTTACACAAGCAAGCATTGTCACTTTTCTGCAGTAGCAACGCTGAGATAACACAAGAAAGTTGGGTATTTTCTTTCTTGTGCCTTTCTTTACAGGAGAGCAATAAAAAATACTTGAAAGATTTATCCATACCTCGAATTCATTCACCATAAATCTCAGAAATTACTGCATTTAATTTTGCTTGGTTTATGGCAAATAAAAAATCAACTAAGTTTCTCAATTAGACTGTTAAATGCAGATTTTTTAAAGATCACAGTGATGACAGAATTGGTACATGTTTCATCATAATACACCTGCTTATGAGAACAGACGTGAAACACTAAAAAAGGATTTACATTTAACATGGATCATTTGCCATGTGGGCAAACACTTCTGGTTTTTTCAGAGCCAGAATCTTTATATGGTTCCAGAGGGACTCCTTGGCAGATTTTGCTGATTACTCATTAAACAGTTGAAACATGTATAGACATTATTTATCTTACAAAGCTTACCCACAGCAAAACAGACACAAAAATGAGGTAAATACTATGGATAAGATTATGGTTCTTGGAAAGGCTAAACGTCAAATATATTTTTGGTAAGCTTTTCCTTCTAAGTCTGTTTTAAAAGCTGAAAATATTAAGTGCTGGAAGGCCACAAAACTTAACAAGTGTGTTTTGTCATTCAGTGAAACACGTGGAATTATGCTGTACTGCAAAATCTGCAACCTTTCCCAATGGGCGGTTCAAAGACCAATGTGGCCATCTTTGCCTCAGTAGAGAAAAGGTTTTGACTCTCACCTCTCTTAAATAAGATCTCTGCTCCAAAGACAGTTGTTTTTGTCCACATTACTCATGGAATAATAGTGTATACATTCTTCCAACAGCCAAGGACGTTATGACAGGTAGCTATTCTATTTGCCTTCTAAGCCACAATAATTAATATTCACCCTGTTTGAGAATGAATTAAATTATTTTTCTAAGAAGTCTACACTTACAGTCTCTGACAAGCAATGGAAAATACACCCAATTCTGATTAACAAAAACCAAATTTATCCCAGTTTTTCCTCCTATCCTCCCCATTCAAATAGTCATATACAGGCACTTAAAACTGGAAAGATGTAGCACTCTTCTTCTATTAAACACTTAATTAAGACTCCAGGAGAACTTTCTTTCTTCTAAGAGTGCCACTGAATATATTGCTAAGCTTGAAGCAGAGGCTAAATGGTTTGTGTGGCAACAGCTTTTTGGGGGGAAGTCAATGTTCTCTTACTAAATTGTCACTGTTGTGGTTAAAGTTCTTAAAAGGTTGAAAATTTTGCTAGGTCCTTCTCCATCTCGGCATATTGTTCTTTAAGCCTCTCCATGGCTTTTCTGTGTTCTTCATCCACTTCAGCCTGTCTGCTGTGTTGTTCTTTCATGAAATCTTCCCACTGGGTTACATGTTGTTTTTCACTAGCTATTAAATGGTCATTAAGAATCTGAGAAAAGAAATTTCAAAGTCACATGACATTTTCCAGACAATTATTCTTCTATGCAGAAGAGAGAAACATAACTTTAACTCTTGATATTTGGCTACTACAGCAATCAGCTTGAAAGTCACAATGCTAACACTGTGTTGCAGTTTTAATGTCCAACAAGAGCATGACAAATCAGAGACCTCTAAGGCTTCTCTTACTATGACTGAACATGGATGGTAATCATATTTCTGAAATTTCAATGTCTAGTATCTTTAAATGACAAAATCAAATACAATCAAGTAAATTTTCATGTCTCTATTTCTTCTCAATTCCATTTCACTGTATATAATTTTTAAATCAATTGTAAAGAATATATGCCAAATAATCATTATTATGAGAAACCAAGGTGCATGTCTTACATAAAATATTTTTTCAGTGCATTAAAAAAATTTTAAATTTAAAGAAGATTTTGGGGTACCTGGCTGGCTCAGTCGGTTAAGCATCTACCTTTGGCTCAGGTCATGATCTCAGGGTCTTGGGATCAAGCCCTGAGTCAGGCTTCCTGCCCAGCAGGGAGCCTGCTTCTCCCTCTGCCTCTGCCACTCCCCCTGTGTTCTCTCTTTGTCAAATAAATTAATAAAAAAATCTTTCAAAGAAAATTTAAAAAAGATTTTAAATCTAAAAAGGATCTAAGATGCAAAGGTTATTAATCACTGGAAGAGAAATCAAGACATCTCTTCTGGTTCAATTCCTTCCTTAAATAAACACCAAAAGCATCTGTGTAAATACGTTAAGTTCTTGAGATGTTCCTTAATATTTCTATATGAAGATGAAGAACTTTTGACTACCACAACAATAAAGATAAAACAACATATAAGTGAAAAGGTCTAAATTTAGTACAATTTTAATTATCTTTGAATATGTACAAGAAAAGCTAAACAGGAAAAGAGTGTATGAAAAATAACTTTATCTCCCTGCCTTAAATGTTCTACATACATGTCTTTAGAAGTCTGGATACAGACTAACTCCTATTAAGCAAGCAAACAAAAAATGTGACAGACACAAACCATAAAAAGTTACAAAGCACCTAAAGTCATTATAAATTTCAGCACTCAAATGAAAACAGGGCACCTGGTACTTAGATAATGGTGCCCAGATGCTTGGTCACACCAAAAGGATAGCTAATAGGAAAAAATGGGAACTGTGTTTTCATGCTGTCATCACGAAGAAATTAAGGTTTAAGGGCACTAAATGTACTTCTCCATGGTCACTCAGCTAATAAGTTGTAGATTCAAACTTAGGTCTTTGTGAAACCCAACCTATATGCCTTTTTTATCCAAAGTGCAAACTGGATCTTTCCAGAGGAAGGTTTATACAGGTAGGAAAAGTCTCTTTTACAAGACAAAAACAACGACTATACGAGCTTTTTCCTGCCAATCTGATCTGGTTCCTCTGCACAGAGGCTTTTCAAGTGAAACAAGGCTGGAGTGAGTCTGAAGATTGCCTTAAAGTCAAACGTTCCTCTAAAATATATGCCATAGACCCCTGAGATCTGCACAGGCTCTACAGTGGTGGGGAAAGAGGGCTAGGGAGGGGTTTGCTGGTAGCAATAAATTTAGGAAACAGGTTAAACAAAATTCAGAACTTTACTTTTTAGCTTTTCAGCCTCATGGATTGCAATTCCCCAAAAGATGAATAAAACATGAAGAGTTCATTAAACTCTTTTCATGGAACTTTGGCAAAAACCATTATATTCTAAGAGAAAAGCCACAGACTAAAGAGAAAGAAAATGCACATAAACTTTCTCAAAATGGGATCCTGCTTTAGCTGTAAATTATTTTTTTAATAAATATAGAAAATGCTAAACATGCACACTCAGATGCTGTTTAATAGAGTTCTCTTTTCTTTTTATTCTTTTAAGATATGCACCTAATTGGCTCAGCCAACCCTGTGATTTGGACCACAAGGCAACAGCCCTGATTCCACTTCCCACCAGAGAGCACTTTTTCCAGTGCAACTCAATGGAAAAATGATGATTTGGGAAGCATATAAACCTCACTTCAAATTCTGATTCACTTGCTACCAGCTGCATGACCCTGAGCAAGTTAAACTTTAACTTTAAAATGAGGAAAATACTTTACACTCATAAATAAATATTTATTTAGACCAGAGGTAATATATGTCAAGTTCCTAGCTCACTGTCTATGGAACTTAATGAAAATTAGTATCACTATTATATAAATTATAAGCAAAACATCTAGAAGGATGATCAAACCACTTTTAATACTCCCCATTTTTTGTCCTTTAATTTAAATAATTTTTAAATTAATTTTAATAATAAATTCAATAAATTATTTAATAATTTTTTAAAAGATTTTATTTATTTAAGAGAGAGAGGGAGAGACCCCACAAGTGCACATGGGTCGGGGGAGGGGCAAAGGAAGAGGGAGAGACAGGTCCAGGCTGAGCTGAGGGAGCCACATGCGGGGCTCCATTCCAGGACCCTGGGATAATGACCTGAGCCAAAGGTGGACACTTAACCAACTGAGCCACCCAGGCATTCATAGTTTTAATGATTCAATTTCAGCAATAGATTCTTATAATAATTTGAATACAGGCAACTCAAATAAAAGTGAGTTTCCCCTTCCCATTCCTAAACTCAATTCAATCCTCCTTGATGATTCTACTATTTATCATTTGGCTCAAAGAAAGGATTCTACTATTTTATCATTTGGCTCAAAGAAAGGGGCGCCTGGGTGGCTCAGTGGGTTAAAGCCTCTGCCTTCGGCTCAGGTCATGATCCCAGGGTCCTGGGATCGAGTCCCACATCGGGCTCTCTGCTCAGTAGGGAGCCTGCTTCCTCCTCTCTGCCTGCCTCTCTGCCTACTTGTAATCTCTCTCTTTCTGTCAAATAAATAAATAAAATTAAAAAAGAAAGAAAAGAAAGAAAGAAAGAAAGAAAGAAAGAAAGAAAGGACTTTAAGATGTCACTAAATACCAGTATGTCTATTTTCTAATTTCAGAATATTATGACTAAAAAAATATATATCCAACTAGCTTTTTCACACAAGATAGATCACTTCTTGGCCTCACAGTTCAGGTGAAAAGAAGTTGAATGCTTACTATTCTCTAATCCAGCTGAAAATTTAGTCTTGTTTTCTTATCAAGAACTTCTTGAAATCACTCTTAAATTTATCTTAGCCTCTCACTTTTAATAAAAGAAAGTGTGCTATGAGGGACACATATGTGGCTCAGCTGGTTAAGCATCTGCCTTCGGCTCAGGTCCTGATCCCAGGATCCTGGTATCAAGCCCTACCCAGCTCGACGGGGAGTCTACTTCTTCCTCTTCCTCTGCCTCTCCCCCTGCTTGTGCTCCCTCTGTCTCTCTCCCTCAAATGAATGAATGAATAAATAAATAAAAGTGCTATGCAATCTTGCATTCTTCTTATTTTTTTCTTATATTTTCTTTCAGTAAAGAAAAATAAAGGACAGTTTCTACATTCATGTACTGCCAATACCACACTCTTTACATAAATAAATAACATTTGACTACTTGGAAATAACAGCTATCTGAAACTTAGTTGAGAACTATATGAGAAGTCTTTTAATCCAACAAAAGAAAAAAAAAAAGATACCAAAAAGTCCAATTAAAAATACTGCAGTGTTTGTGAAAAGCTCTTTTGATTCTGAATTAACTTACCTTACTTTACACGAAATTCTAACCATGTTAATTAACTGGTTTCCAAAAGTACACCGTATTAAAATCACAAATTAGAAAAAAAATGCTGATAAATGAGGTAGGAAGAAATGATAGGCATCAGCCTTATGGGGAAGGAGAACACAGATACAAAAACTTAGAATACACGTATAGTATCTGAGGGCATTTCCTATAGAGAAAAACTCTAATTCCCCGAGGACATCCCCACATTCACCATAATGTAAAACTGTCTATCCTCAATAATTCTTAATTCATAAAGAAATTCACTCTATAATAATAATTTTTTATGAAAACCAGAAAAGTATGAAATATATTTTTAAAGATTTCCTCCCAAAATAAAGCATTAAAAGTGGTGTGTCTGAAGATAAAACCTCAGCTCTGTGGTAAACTTGGTTAGATGGAATATTTCATTTTCTAAGATTCCTAGACACATAAGATTTTATTTTATGTCACAGCAGAAAAATCCCCAATTAGCCGTATCTTACATATCACCTAGGCAAAAAGTTAAAAAGCATTCTACCACAGGAGTGAAGGTTATCCTAGGGTACAGCTATTCAAAATGCAAGGAAATGCAGTCTAGCCAGTTGTAACTTCACTGGGATAGGACGACAAGGAGCTGAGCAGCTGCTCCATGGAAAGCAGCACATAAGCCCCCTCCTAACAGACTGTCACAGTACTTCCTCAACTCCACTGAAGCCGGGCTAATGTCAACACGCGCCCCAGTTCATACATTCGGAAGTTACAGAAGCCAAGGACTTAGCCCGGAATGAGAACAAATCTGGTCACAACTACAAAGAACTCAGAAATAAGGAAAAATCTTTTATAAATACTACACTAACTGCAGACCATCACCTGTGCACATCACTTTCAGAAACAGCAATATTGCTTTTATGTTCAAGAAATGGGGTTCTATGTGAGATTTAGTCTGAAATAAGTGTTCCTTTAATTAAAACACATTTGAAAAACAACGATCCCATTTAACTATAGTTATGGTCAAACAGCTTCATACAAGTCTGATAGGAAGTGATAGTTCCCCTACATACACACCAAATTCTTTCTCTAGTATCCTTTTTCCTGGTATTATTAATAGTTGAATGAGTACTAAAGATTATTTCCTGATGTTTGTACAAACGTATTTCTTTAATAACAACAAAATGAAGTCACATTACATAGGATGGTCTGCAGCTTTCTCTCTTCAGTAATGATACAATATGTACCGGGGCACAGCAACAGCAGGAGGGTGGGAGAGCTCTGCCCTGGGTGCAAGCAATAAGACGGTGCATTGTCTGCAGAGAATTTACATCAAGGACACAAACCAATGAAAGACTGTTTTTTATCATCACCAGGCACTGACTATACTGAAAAATGTCAGTGATAAAATACTCCTAAACCAAAAATCTGTCTTTGGTCTAAAGCTCTAAACAATTACTGAGGTTACTGCTGAATTTTAATAATATGTTTCAAATTAACACATTTTTATTATTTATCCTTTAATAAATTTTGTATTTTACACCGAAGTTAATTTAGAGGACTTCCAGTTACATAACCAGTCTCAGACAAAGATGAAGTCGGCTATACGTGTTTATTTCCAAAGTAAATACTAAATAGTCCAGAATCATTTCAGCTTTCTTTAGACACTAAGCCCCTCCAACCCCGGGGAAATTAAATATAATTGCACTTAAACAATGACAGTAGAGCAAATGCAGGTAAAATCTGAATCAGTTCAAATCCATTATTCTATATTACCATTTTTTTGTACTTAAATTTGAGTACATTTTTATTTAGACCTAAAATTTTTATACCATGGGGACATTGGGAGCCATCAGAATGATTGCCAAAGAATAAAGACAGTATTGCAATTTCTGGAATTCATTGTGACATGTGATTTTTATGAAACTCTTCCAGATTTATTCTTATGCTTAAAACTTTTCTGAACTATTTATCTATTGCTTCATGTCAAAGAAATTTTTCAAAATTATAATAAACACCATTTTTAATTGACTGTGAGTCAAAACAGACTAATAAATCTGTCTATACTATTTAATTTGAATAGTCAAAGATCAAATTCAATGAGGTTATTAACAAACCTGCATAAGAATCAAAAGCAATCTGTAATAATATTATTCATTACCATAATAGACAATATGTAGATGAGTATTTTTTTCCAAAAAATAATCAATGAACTTAAATTTATTAATCTCTTACTTTTTCCTTTGGTGTTAGAGTACTTCCTAAGTTTTTTATTTTTTTATTGGTGTGACTACATACATGAAGTTAAAAACAATACCACCTGCATTTTTGTTCTCATCATTATTCTTTAACATCAGGCTTATTATTAAATATAACTTTGCTGGGCGGAGTGTTAAAAAAAGGTCTATTCTTTGTGTCAATTATAGTATGTATGCTGCTCCTATATAGACTTATTTCCATGGACACACACTTATAATAAGGTAGAATCAAGAGTAAAAATCCTGTTTTCTACTCTTTTTGCTATATAATGTTGTTTAAACCAAATATATTAAATTATTAGTCTCAGGATTGGCAATGTTTTAAAAAATGACAGAAACTAACAAGTATTTCACATTCCAATTTCAAAAGTAATTAAGAGTTTTAAAAAAACTGACTGAATATGCCTGAATACGCAGAAAAGAAGTCTATAGGCACACACTGTTAACTACTCAGGGATTTATATGTGGGGCTCCTGCTAATTTTCAAAACAAAAGTACAACTTTGAAATCGTTTTTCCTTTTGTAGCAAGAGTTTATGAGAGCATGTGGTATTAAAAATCAAGTCACATGAGAACCAGATGAGTTTACTGGTGAATTCTACCAAATTTAAAAAAGAATTAATACTAATTCTTTTTAAACTCTTAAAAATTTGAATAGGAGGGAAGACTTCCCAACTCATTCTATGAGGCCAGCAATGTCCTGAGACCAAAGCCAGATAAAGACACTATAAGAAAAATGGGGCGCCTGGGCGGCTCAGTCGTTGGGCACCTGCCTTCGGCTCAGGTCATGATCCCAGGGTCCTGGGATCCAGCCCCGCATCGGGCTCCCTGCTTGGCAGGAAGCCTGCTTCTCCCTCTTCCACTTCCCCTGCTTGTGTTCCCTCTCTTGCTGTGTTTCTCTCTGTCGAATAAATAAATAAATAAATCTTAAAAAAAAAAAAGACACTATAAGAAAAAACAAGTGCAGATCAATATTCCTGATGAATACTGACATAAAATCCTCAATAAATTATTGGCAAACTGAGTTCAATGGCATATGGAAAGGGTCATATACTATTTTGTTCTTGGAATGTAAGGATGGTTTAAAACACATGAGAATCAATCAATAAAATATACTACATCAATAGAATGCAGGGGAAAAAACACACTAATCATCTCAATCTAATGCAGAAAATGTACTAGTCAAAGTTCAAGACACTTACATGATAAAGACACTCCACAAACTAGTGATAGAAGGAAACTATCTCAACATAATATAGGCCAATATGTGAAAAACTCACATAACTAGCATCATATCCAATGGCAAAAAACTGAAAGCTTTCCCTCTAACATCAGGAAGGAGACAATAAAATTTTGCTTTTGCCACTATCTACTGAACACAGTATTAGAAGCCCTAGCCTGGGCAATTAGGAGAGAAAAAAAGAATGCATCTAAATTGGAAAAGAAGGGCACCTGGGTGGCTCAGTGGGTTAAATCCTCTGCCTTCGGCTCAGGTCATGATCTCAGGGTCCCGGGATCAAGGCCCGCATCGGGCTCTCTGCTCAGCGGGGAGTCTGTTTCTCCCTCTCCCTCTGCCTGCCTCTCTGCCTACTTGTGACATGATCTCTCTCTCTCTATGTCAAATGAATGAATAAAATCTTTAATAAATAAATAAATAAATTGGAAGAGAAGAAGTAAAATTATCTGTGCTTACAGAGAGCATAGTCTAATATGTCGAAAACTATAAGGCTCCACAAAAAAACTGACTAAAATCAACCAATTCAGCAAATTTGCCAGATACAAAATAAAAACTCAAAAATCAACTGTATTTCCATACACTAACAATGAACAATCCAAAAAGGATATTAAGAAAATTCCATTTGCAATAGCATTGAAAAAGAATATTTGGGAATGAAGTTAACCAAGGAGGCAAAAGACTTGTACACAGATAACTAGAAAACAATCCTAAAGAAGAAATTAAAGACATAAGTCAATGGAATGTTACCTCATGTTCATGGATTGGAAGACTTAATATTGTTAAGATGTTAGTACTATCCAAAGTGATCTGCAGGGTCAGTGGAATCCCTATTAAAATCCCAATGACGTTTTTTACAGAAATAGAAGAATACATCCTAAAAGTCATATGAATCTCAAGTGACACTAAGTGGCCAAAACAATCCTGAAAAAAGAACGAAGTTGGAGGTCTCACACTGTATTAACCATGTGTTCATAAGGTTTTGATAACTGGGGCCTGGCTAACCCTGTAAAGACTGTCCCTCCAAGGGCTAGCTTATTCCTCGAGATAGGACTCATGACACCCCGTGAGTATTCGCAAGCCAACCAATTGAGAGCCCATATCCCAACCACCTTTACTGGGCTTTCACCCTCTGGGCCACTACCCACCTGCCCTAATCACACAAGGCCAGACAACCCCTATCCCCTAGAGCTTGCTGAAATTATTCAAATTAGCCAATCCTAAATCTGCTAACTCTGTCTCACATGTCCCTTCCTGCTGAAACCATAATAACCTGAACCACAATAACCTGTCTTCCCCCGACTCTCTGCCTCCTGACTAACCTTGGTGCATCCTCATATGGTCCTGTGTGACAGAGCATGCATACTCCACTTGGGAACTATGAATAATAAACAATCTTTCCGTGGCAGTCATCCCCTTATCGGTTGTCCTCACCATATCTGAATAATAATAAATCCTTCATGTTACAAAATACATTTCTTGATTTCAAAACTTACCACAAAGCTACTGTGGTCGAAACAGTATGGTCCTGGTACAACGAAAAACACACAGACCACAAGAATAGAAGTGTTCAGAAATAAACCCTTGCATATATGGTCAAGTGATTTTTTTTTTTTAAAGATTTTTATTTATTTATTTGAAAGAGAGAGAGAAAGAGAGAGAGAGAGATCACAAGTAGGCTGAGAGGCAGGCAGAAAGAGAGGAGGAAGCAGGCTCCTTGCTGAGCAGGGAGCCTGATGCGGGCCTCCATCTCAGGACCCTGAGATCATGACCTGGGCTGAAGGCAGAGGCTTTAACCCACTGAACCACCCAGGCACCCTGGTCAAGTGATTTTTAATAAGAGTGTCAAAATCATTCAATAGGGAAAAGGCAATCCTTTCAACAAGTGGTGCGGGAAAACTGGATATCTACATGCAACTAAAAAAGAAAATGGACCCTTACCTTGTATCATATACAAAAATTAACTCAAAATAGGTCAAAGATTTAAATGTTAAGATCTAAGACTATAAAATTCTTAGAAGACAACAGGGGGAAAGTTTCATGACACTGGATTTGGCAATGATTTCTTGGCTATCACACCAAAGCATAGGCAACAAAAGTAAAAATAAATTGAACTTCATCAAAATTAAAAACTTTTGTGCATCAAAGGACTAACAGAGTGAAAGCCAATCCACAGAACAGGAGAAAGTATTTGCAAATCATATATATGATAAGGGATTAACATCCAACATATACAACGAACTCCTACAACTCAATAACAAAAACAAAACCAAATAACCTGATTTAAAAAATGGGCAACAGGCTTAAATGAACATTTCTACAAAGGAGACACACAAATAAGCCAATAAACAAAGGAAAAGATACTCAACATCACTAATCATTAAAGAAATGCAAATCAAGACCACAATAAGATACCATCTCACACCCATTAGGACTGCTGCTCGCAAAGAAACAGAAAATAACAAGTGTTGACAAAGATGCAGAGAAAATGGAACACTTGTGCACTGTGGATGGGAATATAGAGGGGTGTGACTATGGAAAAGAGGATGGTGGTTCCTCAGAAAATTAAAAGGTGAATTACCATTTCATCCAGTAATTCCACTTTTGAGTATATACCCAAAAGAAATGAAGGTAGGGGTTTGAACAAATAGGTGTACACTCAAGTTAATGGCAATGTTATTTATTTACAACAGTGAAAGTGTGGAAGCAACACAAGTATCCATAGACAAATGAATGGATACACAAAATATGGACTATACATATAATGGAATCCTAGTCATCCTTAAAAAGGAATGAAATTCTGATACTGGCTACAACATAGATGAACACTGTATTAAAGAAATAAGCCAGCGACAAAAAGATAAATGTTATATGATTCCACTTAGCACAGGTACCTAGACTAATGCAATTATAAAGACAGAAAGTGGAGTGCTGGTTGCCAGGAATAAAGGAAGTGGGAAAGCGGAGTTAGTGTTTTAACAGGCAGAGTCTCAGCTGGGGAAGATGAAAGTTCTGGAAATGGATCATAGTGGTTGTTGTAGAGCAATGTGAATGTACTTAATGCCACAGAACTACACACTTAAAAACTTAAAATGGTAAATTTTATGTTATACATATTTTACCACAATAAAAAAATTCTCACTTCAGGTCTCAGAGGGTTCCTTCTAAATAAAATCAGTTGCATTCTTAAATGAGTGGATAAATCTGTTTTTAAGATAAAATTAGAAAATGCCAACTTTAAAAGAAAATGAAGAGAAAGTTTATAAATGGGCTACAACTGTGTACAGAATATTTAGCTGTAATGATTTTATCTTTCTCTACAAGAAAGAATAGTAACAGAACATTGACTTACATATATCTCATTAGAGATAAATTTAAAGAGAAGCCAATCCTGAGGCCAAACTATATCTAAGAACAGGTCTATAAATGAACTCTGGGATACATAATAAAAACAAAATTTTACATATATTACAGTCTAAGTCAGTGATCCTTAACTGGGGGGGGATGGATTGTAACCACCATTTAATTTCCTTTTGTCCCTCAAATTTTTGGTTATCACAGCACAGGTTAGGGGGGAAGTGCTATTGGCATGTAGTGGGTAAAAGCCAAAGATGTTTCTACACATCCTTCCAAGCCGCCACGACAAAGAATTATCTGTTCTAAATGTCCATACTGCAGAGGTTGAGACACCCTGGCCTACAGGAAAATTCCAAATAAGCCAACTAAGGCCTAAAAGGCCCTTTCAAACATCTGTCAGTAATACACTGTCATTAATTTTACCTAGGCCTTATACCAAAAAATGAAAACGAATTTACTTCAGTAAGAAGTATCAGAATACGACAGTCATTAGTAAGGATTTTAAACAGACTACTACATACTGATCTATTCCTTTTATTGTCAAAATCTGTGACGAACAATGCATATGCTATTTTGTTGCTCTCATGAAAAAAATCACGCAGGGATATAACTAAATCTAGTAAATATCTGCAGACAAGATGAATCAAAGGGTTCACATTTACTTTATTATTATCTCTAGTCGGATTGAGAATGGCTTCAAAAGTTGACACGTGTGCATGAACCTAAGTTTAAACTACTGACAGGTATTAACAGCGTGTTTCCCTTGACAGTATATTTTTAAGTCAGTGAATTTTCGAAACTAGTTGTATTTTCATTTCACTACTTTTAATGCTAGCTTCCAAAATGCAACTTAGTAGAGAGGGTAGTTTTCAAGACATATGTCAAACAACTGGGGAATGTGCATTTATTGTTCTTCTGAGTGTACTTTTAGGTATCAATTGTGGGAAATGTAATTTGGATGAATGACGTTTATCATAATTTACTTCCCACAGAATTCCACATATTGTCTTGACATAAAAGAATTAGAGATTAATGGCAATAGTCTATTTTATTCCATTACTACTCCCATCTTTCTTTGTTCTGAGAGCCATTCAAATATACAAAATGTAGCCAACAGTATAACCAAGGGCAACAATTAACATGAGACCGTGAAACCTAGCTGGAGGTCAATTTTGCTTTGTACACATTTGCTAGATGAAAATTTAAACTTTATGTCTGTATCTTTTATATACATGTAATCTGAAACCTCTGCCATGTCTAAGTTTTGGCAAAAATCAGAGGTAGCGATTTAAAAAAAGGGTCCTTAAAGATACATATTTCAAATGTTCTGCTAACTAGACAAGCACTAAAAAAAGAAACAGAGACTAAAAGTTTATTGCCCTGCAGAATATGAAGAATTATTACTTTTCTCTGAGCACTGTCTGAGAAATGCATCTTTGTGTAACATTCAGCTGGCAAATTTTATTAAATTATCCTGAGAAAAGAAAATAATCACAGTGGATCCTTACACATGTAGCTTTGTAAATGCCATTAGCATGGCATAGTCTTAGTGAAACACATTTCAGTACATTCTAAAATACTAATTTTTAATGTGCATTCCACATTAAAAAATAGTTCAATAATATTCTCTGACATAATACCTATAAGAAACATATTTAAGACTAACATAATCTAAGGACTTTATTATTTCTTGAGGCCATTTTTAGTCAAACCACAGCATAATGTCTCAGTATCTTTTAATTTAAGAAATCATGAGTGGATGGGATTCTCAAATGCTTCACCAACTTAAAAGCCCACAGCAGGGCTCTTACCCACAGACTGACTGCCTGCACCTTAAACAATAATTGAGCTGGCAGGGGGAAAATGGTGCCTTCCACTTGGAGTGCGATACAGTTTGCAAAGCTATTTCACGTACGTTATATAATACGATTTATCTGGTAAGTAGAAAAATCAATCTATCAGGTAAGTGTAACTGGTATTTATTTTGCAGTTGAGGAGCTTGAACCTCAAGGACTTGTGTAAGGGGATGAGGCTAGCCAACAAAGGGAACACCAGAAGTAGAAGACTCCACGTATTCTCTCACCTAAGCTGGTCATTTTCCTACTTATAGGCTGTTAATACACCAAATGTGAAAAAATTCTAAGTGACAAGAGGAACTTTTCGAATTATAATTTAATTTTAGATTAGCTCTACTCTAGAGTGGCAAGAATTTACATTTTATCACAATCCTAACTGTTTGGACAATGTCTTAGGAAGAAAGATCAATAATGTATGAGCACATATTCACGTGAATCTTCTTAAATCACATAGAAACATGCTACACAGAACACTTTTTAAAATTTTTATTTTGGGGGAAAAAAAAAGAGAGAATTGCTTATTTACGGTAACAGCCAGTACAGCCAGTGTTCTATCAAATAGCATTTCTGTTTCTCAAAACCAGAAATGCTCCTGTTGCCCTCAACCACAAATTGTCTAATACAGCATTCAAGATTCTCCATAATCATCTCCAGAAATATCCATTTAGATACTCTACATAGCAGCTGTGGGAGACTACTGACTTCTCACATCTTCTGTCTTTGCTTACACTGTATCCCCTCACCCTACAATAGCTTTCTTCCCATCCTCCCATCAAATGAGTTTCTACTCACTGATTAAGGTTGGGCTTGAATGCCGCCATGTTCCTACTACATTACTCCTTTTGCCAAGACCCTACAAAGTTCTTTGTAACTTGACCACAGCTCTTACTTTATCCTACATCATACTAGTGTTAGTGGTTTGAGACTTCTCTTCTGAACTGTTAGTTCCTGAGTGTATGAACTGCCTTAATTCTAACAAACTAAAATCTTTCATCCCCAGTGGCACCCTGCAAAGTATAGAGAACTAAAATATTATCTGCTGTCCAGCCTGGGATGGCCCAAATGAGCTCCTGTGCCTGCCTTTACCGTGCTCTCTGGACACTGTATGCACTACACCCCGACAGGTTTCCCAGCCCTGGCTTTGCCTTGCCATTTTATTAGCATGCTCTGTGGTCCTGCTTCCCTGACCTAGGCTGCTAGGACCCTACTCCTCCTGGGCAGTCTTCCCACCTGCCTGAAATGTCAAGTCCTTTCGGTCAGGTCTAACTCACCAAATTGTTGAATTTTTAAACTCTGTATCAATATTTAGAGTTGAACAGAAGGTGCAGAAACTTAAACTCTGGCAAGGTTTATTTCACTGGATTTTTATACAGTGCAGATCTGAAAACAACCCATTCCAGAGAAATGGAGATAGTAACACTTGTTGATATATAAAAGGTATTATATTCAGAGTGATTTAGTATTTTCAACATGTTTTAAAAAGTCTATTAGTTTACAACAATGATTAAGTTATAAAAATACTTTATGGAAATTGTTAAGTGAAAACAGAAAAAAAAAATCACAGGAATTTAAATTCTTGTGCTGTGTTTCCACATCTGAATTTACTTAAGATATATTTTCAATAAGCAAAACACTACCCAGCAAGTGATTCACATACTCATAGGACTATTCATTAAATAACCCATCCACAGATATGAATCCTTCTTTTTTAGAAAAAATATACATAACCTACTCATCAATGCTTCATACTTAAATAAAAGATTTATATTTCCAATCTGGTGGGTATTTTTTGTTCTATATAAAAGTCTTTCTGTTCTCAATCAGACAAACACTACTTTCAGGGAAAAAACGGAAATGTTGAAAAAGAAAAAAAAGAGGTCTGCATTTTTGAATTAGAAAAACATGGATAGTGCAATCATGTGCTCATACCTCCTCAACATATCAATGAATTAGTCATTTCTGTATCTTTTTAAATCACTACATAAAGAAAACAAATTTGAAGTTTTTTTTAATCAAAAGCAACTGCTAACAATATGATGACAGTAAGAGTTAGAGGCCCCATTAGCCAAATGATCTATTTTTACCTTCTTTCGTTCCTGCTCCCTCTGTTGGAGTCTACAGACTGAGTCAGAAGCTGCTTGCACTGAAATAAAACAGACAATGAGTTTCAATCAGCAGCCCTTGTTCAAGACTTACCTGAAAACAAAACGAAACAAAACACACCAAAACTTGGATTGTTTTAGATCTCATGAAACTATACCAAAGAACTGATACTATTTTGGTCATGGTGAGGTGGCTAGAAAGGAGAAAAGAAGTTTTGCCAGTATATTCGGGATGCCATCATTAGAACCACCATCATTCTTGAGCCTTGAGGTACAAGCCAAGGGCATTTTAAGTATTAATTCCAATGACAAGTTGTCAACAATGACTACAGAATTCTCTAAAAAGATATAAAATGCTTGATAAATTTATCATTAAATTCTGTCTCTACAGTGTCTTTTCGATTCGTTCACCCTCCCTCCCCCCTTTTCTCATTCATATGAACTTCTTTCTTGTAGGCAGTACTTGATACCTACACACTGCTTTCACAACTTTCTATTCTTGCTTCTCCTCTCTTATCTCTTAATTCATCCTCACTGCTGCTGCCACACTCAAATTTCTCTGGACTGTTTTCACTGAGTGATTTCCCTTTCCAATGGACCACAACTACTAGTAGTAATTATTAGCGTTATTTATTGAGTATTATTATGTCCCCAGACCTATGCTAAGTACTTCTCATGTATTATTCCTCTTAATCCCACTTTCCTATTAGAAGAGGATCACTGTCCACTTTACAGATTTTTGGCATCTGTAAAAAACTGAGGTAGAAAGAGGAGGTAATACAACCAATAAGTACAGAAAGCGGGATTTAAAATCAGACTGCCTCTAAGGACTTGGCTCATACCTTCGACATTCTACTCCTCTTATGATCTCATCAATGAAGCTGGTCTTCATCCATCAGCTTTTCAGACCTCTTCATTTACTGGATCCATCATATTTCTGTACACAAATGTTTTCACTTATTTCACTGTTTTGCATGGAGGTTAACAGCGAGCCATAGTCAAATCGAGAGTTAAGCACTTAGTTGCATAACTTGGCATGTCTGCTTGCTCACCGATTCACTTGTCTAATACGAATGAGCATTTACTATGTGCCAGGAGCTGTGATTGCTGCTGTTCCTAATGCCTTAGCACCTTAGTTCCTCATCTATAAAATAAACCTAACAATTAATAAGAGGACTTCAGAACTGACACTAAATGAGATAATACAGTAGCTACTAATAAATAATTGCAATATTAACACCACTGAGAACAGTTCTTCATACAGTGTAAGCAGTCAAGGAGCGTTATTATTACTATTATTCTTCTTACTGTACTATCCCTACTGAAAATGCTTTCCTTATTCCTTTCTTCTAATGAAAATGTTTTACTTGTCTTCAAAGAACAGTTCAAGGTTGACAGCTTTCATAATAAAGACCTGCCAGATTAATCCTTTCCCTATAAGGATGTTCTCTTATTTGAAATTCCTTTATCAGATAGGTATGTATCTACCACTTCATTTTGCAATTGCTTAAACAGAGGTTTGCCTAGTGTTTTACAATTCTGCCTTCCTATCCTACCCAGACCTAGTCCCAAATAGCCCACAAGTTCCTAACAGGGTAGGGACTGTGACTGCCCTTTCAGAAAAATGTTAGGTCCTTCCCTGTGAGAATCTGGTAAAAGAGGAGTATTCTGCTTTTTAATCAGTAACCATTTATTTTAGTTATATCAAAGACAATATTTGAGGACTGAAAATTATGTTCCCAATCATTGTTTGTTCTAACAGAAAAGATGAAAACAAAACAAAATGGGAGCTGATTAGATCTGCCTTCTTTCTATGGCATATTAATATTACATCATTTTTCCCAAGCGGTGGTTCTACCATATCCTGATTGGATTTTTTCCCCGACTCCAAACATAACTTTTAAAAAATCCATTTTGTGGTCTTTGGGCGCTTCTTCATTTTCAAATCATTCTGGGTTTAATCTAAAAGAAGAGTTACAAGACTATGACACTGTGTTGTCATTTGTTATATCCTTTAAAATTTTAATTAGAACACATCTGACAGAGGCAAACTTTTGTTCCTTATAGGGATTGTCTTTGTGCTCAGACAGAATGACCATTTTTAGAAATTTCAGTCTCTTAGAAGTAACTGGTTTTTTAATTCTTTAGCCACACAATAATAAAGGGTAACTTTCTAAATTTCATGAACGATGCTTTTCTAAAATATAAGAAAAATCATGTGACTACACCAAACATTCCTTCTTCATGATTAGAGACCCTAAGGGGAAAAGGCCCATTATGCAAACCTTCCCATCACCTCCATATCACTTACTGGTTATACTTAATTCAGTAGGTAGCCGTTTCTCCTGCTGTCTCAGTGTTTTAGGAGACTGTACTGATTTTAAAGCATCGAAAATGTGTCAAATTATTTTCTCTCAACCAAAAGAGTTTTTGAAATTAGCACCACATACAGTAATTGTGCACAGACAACAGTTAACAACATCCTGACTGTCCTCACACAAGAGAAGCAAATACATTCTATCATGGTGTGTATATGCAAACCTCAAATACATACATAAACAAATAATTTTGGTTTGGTAGCAGAAGACATTGGCTGAATTCTCATTCATTCATTCTATGAACACATAATTACTTTGTGACTACAATATGTCACTGTTTTAGGTGTACTGCAGAGAACAATCAGAGTCTCTGAGCTCATGGACCCTTATGTTTTAGTTGGGAAGACAGACAACATATAGATAAATACTGAGCATGTCAGATGGTGGTGGATATTCCGGAGAAAAACAAAGCATGGTAAAGAGACCAAAGAATGCCAGAGTGAGGGGCGATAATTATTACAGAGTAGCTAGGAGGGTCTCACTGTGGACACTTGAACGGAGAGCTATAGGAAGTGATAATGTACAAAAACCTGACAAAAGAATATTCCAGAGGGAACACTGAAGTGGGAGCACATTTGGCACATACTAGAAAAAGAGTAAGGAGGCCAGAGTAGCTAGAATGAAGTGTGGGAAAAGAAAACGGAAGAAAATAAAAGAGTGGGGGCCATCATGTAGAAATGTCCAGGCCACTGCGAGGATTCTGGCTTTTCTCTAAGCAAAGTGAGGCGATCTTGATATAGTAATGACAAGAGCCAAGTCACATTTCAAAAAGATTATTCATGCTCCTATGTGGAGAACAGACAACAGGGAAGAAAGACATGAGTTATGTGGCTACTAGAACAATCTAGGTGAGAGGTCACTGTGGCTTAGACCAAGGCGGTGGCAGTTAGGGACATGATGAGGGTGGTCAGATTCTGGTCATAGTCTCAAAGTGCAGCCAAGAAAATATGTTAATAAGATACATGTGAGGGAATGATCAGGAGGAGAATGGAAAAGGGAAAAGAGGAAGGAGATGGGGAGAAGAGGCAGTCAGTGAAGAAGAAAACACTGGTGAAGATTCTAACTGGTAAAGTGCTATAAAAAATTGGTTAGTATTTTAAACTATTAAATTGCTAAAGATTTCTAGGTAGAGACAGACTGAAGCAAAACCAAGCAAACTTAGTTCCCCATATAACTCACAAAATAAAGAAAAAGTTAAGAAAAACAGAAGGTAAAAAATTCCATCATTTACTCACAAGGGCGAATTATAGTTGTATATTATAAACTTTGAAATGTGGCAGCCAAGAACTGAGACTCCTAATCGCACTGTAATTACTTCATTCCCCAAAAGTTAGAAAAAGAAAATGAGTTGACAAAATTCTTTGAACTCTAATGTGCTTAAATTTGTACATAAACAGATTTGGGGGGTGGAGAAAGCACATAACATGTGAGAGACAGATAAGACAGACAAAGCAGCTATTCGGAAAGAAAACCTAATACAATTTTCCAAGGTACTCTGTTGTACAAAATAACAATATGAACTTATTAAAAGAGAGCAAACACACTGCTTGAAATGAAAAATGAAACTGCAGCACTAAGGAAACAAAGTGAGAACTATGAGTATCATTACAGATCTAATAAATAAAACAGAAGGAACTGAACAGTCTAAGACTAAATAAACAGCTGGCAGCACTAGAACTGCAGGACAGAAAGCAAATACTGCAAACCTTGATAAAGTTAAAATTTTCAAGTGAGGGGTTGAGGAAGAGAGGCAGGAGGGGAAAGTTGCCTCCCACTCTCACGGCATTAATTAATGCAGAAATAACAACAACATGACTATAACTTCTGAATGTTTTTTATAATTTTTGTTTTTCTAATTATTTTTCTTTGCTCTTTTTAGTAACTACTATCTTTTATAGTAAAGAAACACTTATTTAAGGTATTCTCTTCAGTTTTAAGTGTTCGTTGTTAAATTCAAATAAAATTTAAAATTAATACCTAAGCTTAAAAGTATATGACCCCACTCTAACCAAACACTCTCTCTCCCCCTCATACCTTCCCAGCTATTCATTTAGCCATCATTTCTCTATCCATCCTATTTGGAGATACACAGAGATGTATGAAATGATGTTCCCCAAAGTTAAAAAGCAATAGTTTTCTTTAGGTGGTTACTAAGGGGATTTATTGCTTTCTTCTTTTTCTTTCTCTTTTTCTTATTACTTAAACATATATCCTTCTGTTTAAGTAATAAAAAGATAAATAAAGTTATGTTCTCAAAAAGAGCGGAAGAAAAAAAAAAGAGAGTGAGCGAGGCAGGAAAGGAGAAAAAACTATTTTCCTATGACCATGCTAGCTAATGTGAATAAGGAATAACCCAGAGAGGCTCTGCCCTTCTTACTCTCAAATCAAGGTCACAGTCCTCAATACTACATTGAGATCGCCACACAACAAAGTTGGTGAAGCCCATGAGTCTGAAATAATTCATAAGCAGGGCACAGACGGTACTATTGTTTTCAGGATGAAAATAACATAAAGGCTGCAACTTGATGACTTTATGGGCCACTTTTTCCATATCCTCCTAGAGCTTTCATTTACTTTTTGGGATTTTTAAGGAGCCACAGGTCAGTTTTTGTTCTAAAGCTTATGGTCACCAAATCTGGAGATACTCTGCAAGGTGGGTGGCTACCCAGCCCAAAGCGGAAATAGTTCCAAGCTGACGATTCCGTCATAGCTCTACATTCCAGTAATTCAAGACGTCCGCACCTTCCTGCTCCACTGTTACTTAGTCCTGTGCAACACGTCGGACCACCAGCTTAAGGCCACACTTGGAGAGCTCTGAGCGCAGAGCCCTCCACCGCTCACAGGAAGAGATAAATGTAGCAGTTGTGTTAAGAGGCACAAAACAAAACCCAACTCATCCCTCGGCTTGCAAAGTGCTACTTAGGTCGGAATATATTCCAGTATATTCCATATAAACTTGTTTGCTTGATTTCATACAACTCCCTGATCAATTAGCGTTGAAAATAAACAAGTCAGCACTCTGACTTACAATGGCAAATTTTTAAGTGTGAAATTCCCCATGAATGAGAGCTGGGCCCAGGTAAATCTTTAAAACTAAAGCAGATAATCCTCTCCATTCTACCCATGCTCATACTTACCAGAAAATACCTGGGAAGAAGCCTTCCTGCTTCTGACAGGAAAATACCTTCAAAAGCCATTTCTTAGGTTCATAGAGCTAATTACACCCAGAGTAGTCCACAGATCTTAAAACTTCAACTATCGACTTTGTATTTTACATGTTTTAATTCTTCCTTTCAGGACATGTGTACAGTCTGAATCCCACTTTATCAGCAATACTTTTCTATTTCATTGTGAAGACTCTACATTTAAGAGGCTCATCCTCAAATCAGAAGTAACAGCCCAAGAATGAAATAAGTCAAAATAATCATTCATAGATTTTTACCAAGTTTAACCCATTTGTATATACTCAAATTGTAGAAAAGGTAAGTTATAGGCACATCTCAGATGCATTTGTAAGTATTCTTATCAATAATAATTCAAGTTTTACTGTTAGTATAACATCTAGAATGATTGTCAGGGTTAAGGAAGTGAGGGTACAAAAAAAACAAGGGATATCTGTAGTAAAATGCAAAAGCCTACAGTGAATTTTAGACTTTCCACTACTCCACTCAAAGAAACCAAATGTAATCTTGGGGCATTCATTCTCTCCAAGCTCCTAAAGGCATCAGACTACACAAGACTAACCTGGACTTGAATACAAAGACTTGCTTAATTCAGTTATCAACCAAATCTCCCTGCGGCTTTCCTTCACAGATCATTGCATTACTGGCTAGCATTTTTTTTTTTTAATTCCCCAGAAAGATATTTTTTCAGTTACCAGCATTATCTATCCTTGGACAAGCTGAATACTGTCAATATAGATCTGTCAATATAGGTCCATCAATATAGAAGCCTTGAGTAAAATCAGTTATTAATAAAACTCCATTTATTTTATATTATTGGTATGTTTAATAAGGATTCTTTTTTTTTTAAAGATTTTATTTATTTTATTTGACACAGAGAGAGAGATTACAAGTAGGCAGAGAGGCAGGCAGAGAGACAGGGAGAGGAGGAAGCAGGCTCCCTGCTGAGCAGAGAGCCCGATGCGGCCTCGATCCCAGGACACTGAGATCATGACCTGAGCCAAAAGCGAGGCTTTAACCCACTGAGCCACCCAGGCGCCCAATAAGGATTCTTTTTGAATATCTCTCCAAAGTACAACATTTTGCTCAATGAAAAAGTTATAAGATACAAACATTTATGACAGGATTATTTTTTTAAAAAGTTAAAAACTCTAGTATCCTGTTTGAAAAAGAAGCTTCATTTCATAACCTAACTCCTGTTATCAAACTTCTTCTTATGGATAATTAAAAAAAAAACAAAAAAGGTAAAAAATGTTGCAATTTTCTCACATCCTAAAATGACTGATTGTCTTGTGCACCCCAGATGCACACATCTCACTCTGGAAATTAGTACCCTCAACATCAACAGCAACATACATTAATCATGAGATAATCAATGTTCTCTGTGGCGGGGCTTCCAATTTAAATGTTTTGGTTAAGAATTCTCTCTCCACCTACTACCAATATACTGAAGGAAATACATTTTGGCATAGCACTCATTTGAAATAAAACAATATATATATTAAAAAACAACAACAACGCTGGCTTACATCTCTGGAGAACTTGGTTTAAGTTGTCCTGCATGATTTCTCTACATTTGGGAAGAGTATGTTCATTTGTTTCATGGATCATATTCTTCAAATTTTCAAGAACTCGCATTTCTCGAAGACCACGTTTTTCCTATTAAAAGAAAGTAAATTACTAATACATACTGTGTCTTAAATCTCAGTAATTACTTTCTGGGATTTCCAGCCAGGTTTCAGTTGTTATGTTATTACTTATTAATGAAATTTACACAGCTTTCTTCCAATTATTTGGCAATAAATGAGGTCACAACCTGGAGGCATTTTTTCATTATGAACTGCTTCAAAAGTTGCAATATGAGTAATATTTTTATAGCAATGTTTAAAACTGGGCAGGAGAAACACTAAATGAACAGAAAGAGGCCGAGACTGCCACATACTTCATTCTGTACAGCAAAGAAATCAGACATCCTTGATCTAATTTTGTAGTTCTTACATCAAACGCATACTAATAGCTCCCATTACTATGCTGTTTTTAAATCTCATTCCATTTTTCTCAAAAATGTGCAGTAAAGTTAACAACATGTAGATATTTCCCTATACAGAAAAGAGTTAACATTGACCACTCTCCTTAGAAAGGCCTGCTTGCAAGGTTGGCTTTGGCCAGGGGCTGGAACTTGCCCAGTAAATAGTTCCCTACACAAGTATAAAACTTTCTATAAATGATAAGACACATCTTTTCTTCTAGGAGTCTGGAATTTTGAAACATGGCAGGCCTAGACTGCCTACCTGGCCAATTGGCAATAAAATCTCTGGCCTCCTAGACTCGGGTGAGTT
Organism: Ailurus styani; assembly: GCA_002007465.1. NCBI lineage: Eukaryota > Metazoa > Chordata > Mammalia > Carnivora > Ailuridae > Ailurus > Ailurus styani. The sequence goes on along the minus strand of LNAC01000453.1, from coordinate 208,409 downwards.
TCTCCAGTAGGCATTTCACCTGTGTTGTCACAGCTCATTGGTGGGGAAATGCACATCCTGTGTGACTCCTCTGAAGACTCTTAGAAGCTTCTGCCTGGTTTCCTCCAAAATCTTCGTCATGCACCTGTTCCCTTTGCTGATTTTGCTCTATATCCTTCTGCCCTGTTAAAGCCTACTCACCAGTATGACCATATGCTAAGGCCTATTAGTCAATCACTGAACCTGGATGTGGTCCTAAGGACCCCTGACACACCCCCCTTCAGAAAGCAGACTTTAACACTACCTGCCACCACCACCACTTGAGGGTAGGCCAGATTTAATGACTTGCTTCCAAAGAATACAGTAGGGAAAGCAAAAAATACTGACTTCATAGTGAAAACAATGAAGGTTGACATCATCAGTGATGTCATGGTGATAACACATACCCTCTGATGTAATGTGACAAGGGCACTTCCCCAAAACCCATAACCCCAGTCTAATCTTAAGAAAAACATCAGACAAACCCAGATTGGGTGACATTCTACAGGCTACTGGCCAGTATTCAAGACCGTAAAAGTCATGAAAAACAAAGAAAGAGAACTGTCACAGGCCAAAGAAGACTAAAAAGACAGTCAAGTAAATGCAAATGTGGTACCCTGGATTAGGTTCCAGAATAAAAAAAGGACCGTAATGGAAAAACTGGTGAAACCCAAATAAAGTCTGGTATTTCATCAATAGTAATGTATCAGTGTTAGTTTCTTAGTGTTTACCCATTATATATTAGTAGGGAGAGAAATTGAGTGAGGGGTACATGAGAACTATTTATACTACCTTAGCAACTTTACTGTCAGTCTAAAATTAATACAAAATAAAAAGTTCATTTAAGAAAGAAGGGTAGTAAACTTGATTGTAGGGAAAAGTTAGTTGTATTGCTGAGGTTTTTATTTTGTTCTGAGCCATTCTTAGCTCTTCTTTATTTCGTTTGGGGAGCTATGGCCAGATTTTTACTCTAATTTTTCCATAGTAAAAATGAAAAAGTTATACAAAGGTTGAGAAAGAATCAAAAGTGAATCCTGTACATATCACCCATCAACAGTTCTCAACTCCTGGCTTTTTTTTTGTTCCCTCTGTAACACTATACATTCTCCTGCCCACAATTCTAGATGCTTTTGAAGCAAATCCCAAACAGCACATTATTTCAACTGTAAATATTTCAACAACTTTAAAAGACAAAGACTCCTCTTAAAAAAAGAAAACACAGTTAAGTCCACCCTTCTCTCCTCACTCTCTCATACACAGGCACGCGCATGCATGCACGTGTGCAATAATTCTTTAATGCTATTAAATATCAAGGTGGTATTCCCATTTCCTCAAATGTCCCATTAATGTTCTTTTTTATCCCCATTCAAACCAAAGTCGAAGTAAAACTTCTATATTGCAACTGGTTAATATGTTTCTTAAATCTTTTTTAATCTGTAGATTTCCCCTCCATCACTTTTTTCTTTGCAATTTGATGAAAAAAAAAAAAGTGAGTCATCTGTTCTGCAGTTTCCCACAGTCTGTTATTTGGTTGAATGAACCCCCGTGGTGTAATTTAACGTATCCCTTTGTCTGTTCTCTTTCCTGTAAATTAGTAGTTAGAACTAGAGGCTTCATCAAATTCAGGGGTTTTTTTGTTTGCAAGAGTGTTTCAGAGGTGGGCTGTGTACTTTCAGCAGGATGTTGGTAGCATTCCGTCTTCGTTTATCAGCAGGAATACCTCTGGAAAAAATAATTTCCCCTCAACTATTTGGTTACTCTTAGGACTGTTTATATGCGAAAGACAAAATAAAACACTTGATTATTTCCTCTTATTTAACAGTTTTAAAAATAATGATTTTGTTCCCTAGTATTCTCTAAAGGTTTCTGTTTGTTTCTACGCATTCCTATGACTCACAGAATTAACATATTTGAAGTTTTCAAGCCATTACAGTATTTTTCCTTACTGGTGTTCTAACTGTCCTATCTTTGTCCAGTGGGAGCCCAGTCAAGTTGGCCCTGCAATGCTTTAGACAAAATTGTATGCTCTTTAGTAGTTGCTTTGCTTTCTGATATAACTGGGTGTTCCAGGCTCACCTTGTAGATTTCTGGACAGACTTGGAATCAGCAGGTCTCTAGACACCACTAATATTTAGAAATAGTATTTGAGAATGATCACTGGGGCGGTCACTGCTACTGGGTCAGTCATTATTTCTAGGGCTTTCAGTGGACAAGGCTACAAAATAGGTTATGTGCTTTTAAAAGATACATTTTAAGTTCATACTCACAAATTAAGAATAAAGTTTTTAATTACTGTTCTGTCTTATCCCTGTCTTTGTAGTTCTTAAAACACAAACAGAACTACACATCTGCTTTATCACCACTTCACTCAAATGATAATGACGACACTAGCTTCAACAAGACGATTACTGCCAACAGCTTAAGGGTTGGTTTGCTGTTGCTCTTCTGAAGGAATATCCCACGAGGAATGTACAAACTGCTGTGCTTCAAAGTTACTTGGAACAATTTCTCTCTGCATGGCAAGGCCGCCATCCAGAAACACGGGTTTGCTTTTTGACATTTTACTTGATTTTTAGGGATTATTCCTTAAAGTTAATTTTCTTTTATGTAAAATATTTATATGTCTCCAAAATGACATCTATAAAAAATATACATACATTCAAAAAAGTCTAGCTTCTATCCATGTCCTTCGCATTGTATTCCTTCCTCTTTAGGTAATTATTTTAAAACTTTATCCTACCCCTGTAGTAAGTACAAGGATATACATCCACATACATGTATACATACGTGTACATACGTGTGTATACGTACACACACACACAGGCATACATAAATGTGTAGGTGGATGTATCTGATGTGAAAATGCTGGGGTTCGGAGTGAATGGTCAAGAAAGAATTCCTGAGGTGTCTTCAGGGCAAAAGGGCGGTTTTATTAAAGCACGGGGCTAGGGCCTGTGGGCAGAAAGAGCTGCACTGGGGTTATGAGGAGTGACTGATTAGGGATAGCATAAGCCTCTAAGGCATTTGAGATCAGGCATGTTCAGGGTGGTATGGCCACAGACATCTCCCCTAAGGAATTTGGAAGCAAGGTTTCCAGGACCTTGAGGGGCTAGCTGTTAGGAGAAAAGGTCATTTACTACCGTCTAGTAAACCCTTAGTCATGAGACCATTCAGACGTTTATCAGGGGCCACATGCTTAGAGGATGATTGCTAATGTATAAAGAGATATGGGAGTAGAGAAAAGGAAGTTTTCAAAGGAATTTTTATATGTTAAAAGAGACTTAGAGGATCCTGGAGGCTGGGCTAGTATTAAGTTAAGGCTGCCTTTCTTAGCAAAGCATTAAAACAGAGGCAGTTGAGTTCCGAGGGGAAGGTCACTCTGCCTGTCTCAAAGATTTGTCGATGGGCTGTAAGTTGTAAGAAAATTTAATTTTCTCTTTTTTGCCTTTGTTTTCCCCATCACATTTATTCATATGTATGTGTAAGTATATATATTTTTCCAATTCCTTCTTTCTTAAATGGAAACATGATATACAGACTATTCTTATTTCACTTTATGAGGGAAACTCATAAACACACACATACACAATGTATATAATCTTTTCACATGTGGTCATGTGGTCTATTTGTTCTCTCTTTTGGTATCTCTTTCACTACTGAGAAGATTTTGGCGTTTTTGTTCTCATGGTTGTGTTCATATTAATAGTTTATATAATACCCTTGGTCTCCACTTTTTTGTTTACTGTCTACTGGTTCCCTACTATAACAAGTATTAGGATTAGGATCACCTCCTTCTCTAGCTTTCTCGCTCCTTCAGGGTCCAATGTGAAACAGTGTCCTTTTACTACCAGTCAATATTTATGAGGCAACAAGAGACGATACTCTACTTTTCAAATACACTTCCCTCCGCGTCCACTTTCTGACGGACCGAGTCTGCACTATGAGAAAACAGCCACTGCGTGTTATACTCTCTCCCTTACAACTACCTTTCAGCCTTAGTTTAGTAAGTAAATGTGTATTGAATGCTTACCAACTATTGTTAGGTAGAAGTCTTGCCAATCATTTTGGTCATCTGAAACTCACTCTGTGGATTATCTAATAGGTTCCTCAGGAAAGGCTCATTTGAACAATATTTGCAGAGTCCCGCATGTCCCAGCAAGAGTGGATTTGTGGTCCCTATAGCTGGGGGTCAGTTCGGCTAGACATAAAATCCCCAGCTGTTCAAATCCATTGTCTTCTGGCATAAGACAGGTAAGTCTGTTAACAATCAGGCTTTTTTCCCCTAATAAAAGACTTAGCCATTTTGTCTACACGCCCAAAGGAAAAAAATTTTTTTTTCTACGAAATCCAATAGATTAAAAAATTTCTCAGTATAGGCTCTTCTGGGTTAATTTTCCCTGACAGCAGTGTGCTCTTCCGTAAGATTTCACTAGTATTTTATTTCAGGAAAGTTTTCTTGAATTTTAGTTTTCACATTTGTTCTATTACATCACTTCACCTTTCTTTTCTAGGTACTGTACACTGTATTGCATCTGCTATATTTACTACCAATAACTACTCTTTTCTCTTGAATTCTTTTATCTCTTTCACTATGTCTTAAATTTCAAACAAGGACTATCCATTGTGTTTATTCACTCCTGAGTTCCTTCTAGTTTAGTTTTCATTCCTGAAATAATTTTTTAAATTTCTTTTTCCAGAATTTTTCAACTTAGTTTTTTTTCTTTCCATTTCTGTTTTAACCAATCAATTTTGAGTTTTTCTGATTCTGATTTATACCATTTTCCCCCTCACTTCTAATAATTTTCTTATGGTTCCCAAGCTCATTTTAAATATTAGGTTATCTTTTTTGCTGTCATACTTACACTCATTGCCTTAAAGGACATTACTGTTAAGGGATTTGACTCCTGCTTACTTTTAAGTGAAATCAGTTTTTCCCTATTTTTAGAAGGGAGGGGTGGTCAGGACAGCCTTTCAAATTTCGAAGTTTTAGAACTCCCTTTTCCTGCTGTTTCACAAAGCATTCAATCTCCTTTAGTTTCTCTAGGGTGCAGGGCCTTGTTCTAGAAAGGTGTTTTGGTTTGTGAGTTTTAAACTCACAGGTGGCTTCAGCCCATTAGACTTTCCTGTGGTCTGCTACTACTCCCTCAGAAATTAGAGCCTGTGAAGTCCCCTCTGAAGGTTCTGCTTTCTCCTTAGAATGGCCCTTCAAGCATTCTTGATAGTAATTTTGAGGTTTTCTAGCATTCAAGGCTTCGCAAGACCCTCAGCCATTCCTCCATGTCTTCCTCCAGTTTCTGATTCCAGCCTTTTAGCTGTTGGTGATTTGGTCATTTAGTATTTGGGGGATATCTGGTCCCATGGTTTTATTAAAGATGTTGCCTGGTTTTACTATCCTAGTTGCTCTATCTCTATAGACAGATTGAAGCGAAAAATCTAACCAACTATGTCATAGCTGCTGCCACCTTTCCCCCCACGGCACTGGAATCTGAATGAATCAAGGCTACAGAGATTTTTGCATTCCTTAGGGTACATTTTTTCTTTATCAAGATGCAAAGGAGTGGTTCTTAATTCAAATACAAAGACAATGAACGAAGAACAGAAAGGGGAGCTCTGCAGTTCTATTCAAATCATAGGTCTTATTCTAGGGTCCATGGATGGGCTTTGGGATTCTAGAATGCCCCTGAAACTGTACTCAAATTGAATATATAGGTCCTCTACCCCCTCTACATATTTTTCTGGGAGAAAAAAATTCTCCCAAGGAGACCATGACGTACTAAAGTTAAGAAACACTATCAAAGTTAAAATAAAATATAAAGTTAAGAATCCCTATCAAAACTCCAACAGCATATTTCAGAAATAGAACAAATAATACTGAAATTTGCAAGGACCCACAAAAGACCCCGAATAGCCAACACAGTCTTGAGAAAGAAAAACAAAGCTGGAGGTATCATAATCCTAGATTTTAAGATATACTACAAAGCTGTAGTAATCAAAACAGTACAGTACTGGTACAAAAATACACATATAGATCAATAGAACAGAATAGAGAGCCCAGAAATAAACCCATGCTTATATGCTCAATTAAGCTATGACAAATGAGGCAAGAATATACAATGACAGATAGTCTTTTCAATAAATGGTGCTGGGAAAAACAGCCACATGCAAAAGAAAAAAACTGGACCACTTTCTGACACTGTACACAAAAATAAACTCCAAATGGACTGAAGACCTAAATTTGAGGCCTGAAACCATAAAAGTCCTAGCAGAAAACACAGGTAGTTATCTCTTTAATATTGGCCTTAGGCAAAAGCAACAAAAGCAAAAGAAGCTATGGGACTACATCAAAGTAAAAAGCTTCTGCACAGAAAGGAAACTTATCAACAAAATGAAAAGACAACCTACTGAATGGGAGAAGACATCTGCAAATGACATATTTGATACGGGGTTAATATCCAAAATACATAAAGACCTTATACAAGTCAACACCAAAAACCAAATAATCCAATTAAAACATGGGCAGAGGACCTGAATAACCTTTTTTTTTTTTAAGAAGATATACATGCGGCCAATAGACACATGAAAAGATAGATGCTCAACATCACTCATCATCAGGGAAATGCAAATCAAAACCACAATGAGATATCTGACAGGTGTGAACCTGTCAGAATGGCTAGAATCAAGAATACAAGAAACACCAAGTGTTGGCAAGGACATGGAAAAAGGAACCCTTGTGTAGTGTTGGTGGGAATGCGAACTGGTAAAAACACCGTGGAAAACAGTATGGAAGTTCATCAAAAAATTAAAAATAGAAATAACATATAATTCAGTAATTCCACTACTGGGCATTTACCCAAAGAAAATGAAAATGCCATTTTTGAAGATACAGGCACCCCTATGTTTACTGCAGCATTATTTACAATAGCTAAGATATGGAACCAACAGAAGTGTCCATTAACAGATGAATAGATACAGAAGATGTGAAATGTGTACGTACACACACACACACTGGACTATTATTCAGACATAAAAAAGGATGAGATCTTGCCATCTGCAACAACAGGGATGAATCTAGCAGGTACTATGCTCAGTGAAATAAGTCAGACAGAAGAGGACAGGGTCACCTGGGTGGCTCAGTTGGTTAAGCATCTGACTCTTCATTTCAGCTCAGGTCATGATCTCAGGGTCATGAGACTGAGCCCTGCATGGGGCTCCAGGCTCACTATGGAGACTGCTTGAGGATTCTCTCCTCCTTTCTCTGCCCCTTCCCCCCCAAATCAATCAATAATAAAAAAAAAGTACAAATACCATATGATTTCACTTATATGCAAAATCTAAAAACAACAAAACAAAGAGCAAAAATAAACCCATAAATATAGAAAACAAAGAGATGCTTGCCAGAGGGGAGGGTGAGGGGGGATGAGCAAGAGTGAACGGGGTAACAAGTACAGGCTTCCACTTATGGAATGAGTAAGTCTCAAAGATAAAAGTCACAGCATAGGGAATACAGTCAATGGTATTTTAATCCATTGTATGGTGACAAATGGTAGCTATACTTGTGGTGAGCGTAGTATAACACACAGACTTGTTGAATTACTATGTGTAGACCTGAAAGTAATGTAACATGAGTCAATTCAATAAAAATAAAAATTAAAAAAGAAGCACTTAGCAGGTTATTTCTTCTGGCAGACAAACTGGTAGTCTTACATTGTAGAAAGGGAGTTTGTATCCTCATTCATTTAAACAACAAATAGGCCCAATGATAGTGTTATCATAAGATAGGATGTTAGAAATTTTCTTTCAATCACTAAACTCATCAGTCCCACAAGATTTAAAACCATATTGTGGGGCGCCTGGGTGGCTCAGTGGGTTAAAGCCTCTGCCTTCGGCTCAGGTCATGATCTCAGGGTCCTGGGATCGAGGCCCGCATCGGGCTC
>LNAC01000453.1:0-200016 GCA_002007465.1 Ailurus styani | reverse complement strand
AGCAGAGAGCCCGATGCGGGCCTCGATCCCAGGACCCTGAGATCATGACCTGAGCCGAAAGCAGAGGCTTTAACCCACTGAGCCACCCAGGCGCCCTGTCCTGCCTTTTAAAGAATTTTCTCTTCATTAATTCAACCCACATTCAAACTCATGGACACAATCCCTCTTGACTCTGTCATTACTGTACTTATTTGAATTCTTTTTGGGGGGGGCTCTAATTTTAATCATTTTCTCTATTTTTTCCCTCTCTGGGGGCTAACATCCATTTTTTTTTTCTTACCTCAAACACCACCCTTCTATGAAAATTTTCCTCCCAGCTCTTGCTGGGAGTTGCTTCTGGAGTTGTTTCCTCTTGAGAACTCAAGTGCTTTGTGCTTATTTTATCATAATAATTCCACCATTAATATTCATTGTTTATGTCTTTTTTTCCCTAGACTGTAAACTTCCTGGAGGTAGACTATTTCTTATTTATTTTTCTAAATCTCCTTGACATTAGCTCTGGATCCATTGTCCTCTCTTCCTATCAATTTCCAAATACTAACCAGAGCAGTAAATGTGCCTGTACAGAGACTGCTTGCTATTTACCATCTGCCTTCTTTTTTGCTACACGAAATGCAGATGTCATGGTTAGAGCTCCCAAAGCCACCTTGAAAGCGTTTAAGGCTAGGAGCAACACTCCAGTAGAAGGCAAAGTTAGAAGAAAAAGCTGACTCCAGCCCTAGGCTCTGGGTATTGAGAGAAAAATAAATACTTGTTAAAAAGTCACGATTTTTCAGGTATCTGTTATTAGTAACTAAACACATTATTACTGATATACCTAGGTAATCAGTAACTTCAATCAAGCATTCAAAGAATAAAATTTGCTAAAAATCAGAGGGGAAGAGGTGGGGGGATGGGCAAAATGGGTGAAGGGAAGTGGGAGACACAAGCTTCCAGGTAAATGAATAAACAGGTCACGGGGGGGGGGCGCCTGGGTGGCTCAGGTTAAAGCCTCTGCTTTCGGCTTAGGTCATGATCCTAGGGTCCTGGGATCGAGGCCCGCATCGGGCTCCCTGCTCGGCGGGGAGCCTGCTTTCCCCCCTCTCTCTCTGCCTGCCTCTCTGCCTCCTTGTGATCTCTCTCCCTATGTGAAATAAATAAATAAATAAAAATCTTTAAAAAAAAAAACAACAGGTCACGGGGATAAAAGGTACAGCCCAGGGAATATAATTAATGGTCCTGTAATAGCACTGTATGATGACAGACGGTAGCTACACTTGCGGGGAGCATAGCATAATGTATAGATTTGTTGAATCACTCTGCTGTACACAGGAAGTGAATGTAACATTGTGTGTCAACTACAAAAGTTTTTCCATTAAAAAAGAGACTTATGAAACTAAAAAAAAAAAAAGGAAAGAAAGAAGGAATTTGTATCGGACCATGTACCCCAAAAGCACTCCAGAAAAACTCACTAACTGTTCCACGTGGAGAGGCCACATCTCCTCCGTGGCTAGAAAGATAATGGTCCGGCAGACAATGCCACACCCACAGACCCTATGAAACTGATGCTCACTAAAAGGACTCTACTGGGATCTCTGTGCACTGGAATCAATGACATAAAAGATCTGCATAAAGTCAGGAGAAAGACAGTCAACTGTCCAGAAATACTAACAAACACAAAAAGAGAGCTTAAATATATCAGAACTGCAATAATTTAAGTAATGCTGCCACCATGTGGCACTTATTCCCCTCTTCTAGAAATAAAATTTTGCAAAGAAAAAGAGGATTGTTCCCTGGTGCATTAACATAAAAACTATAAACAACTTTAGTTTGAAATACTAGCCAGCTTTTCTTAAATTGAACTACATTTAAATGAGAGAGAGATGAAAGTTCTAGAAGTCCTGATAATTCTGCTTCACCATTCCTCTCTGCCCAACCATGCCATCTAGGGACGAATTAGAGGATGTGATTATTTCCACCAAGATACAAAAGAGCTGTAAATAATGCAAGTATAAATTCAAATCAAAAGCCTCTAAAGTGCTTTCAGCTTTCTTCTTCTAACTTGAGGAGAAATGTCAGAACATGATACACAGAAAAGGCAGTTGAACCTGATACACAGGAAAGTTTCCACACTACTCTAAACCCTCAGGAAGACCAACCAGGGAGGTTATCATGTAAAAAACCTGGATCAGGTATGCGGCAAGACAAGGAGTTGGGGCGGCTGGGTGTCTCGGACGGTTGTGCATCCCACTCTTAGCTTCACCTCAGGTCATGATCTCAGGATCCTGAGATCAGCCCACCCCCACCCTCCGTCAGGCCCCGCATCAGGCACTGTGCTCAGTGCAGAGTCTGCTTGTCCGTACCCCCCTCCGTTGTTCTCCCCACCCCTGTTCACTTTCACTCTCTCTCTCAAACAAATTTAAAAACATTTAAAAAACCATTTTAAGGAGTTATGTTACACTTAGTTGAAGATAACCACTTAAACTTAGTTGACAAGATATTTTTGAGTCCTTCAGCGGTCAGTCTTTAATGACAATAGGAGAATGCTTCATGAAGGGTAGGTGTGTGCCTGTCTTCTTCACCAGGACAGCACTCGTTCCTGACATTATGTCTCACACAAAATAAGTGCTCGAGACACTTACAGAATAAGCTTGTTTCTATCACACCCGGTGTGATCATCTCATTCTCTAGTAAACATTTTTCTAATATAATGCTCATGTCATTTGCTTAGCAAATCTCTATTTTCCCAAAAATGAAACCCAATCTTGTTCAAATTATTACAAATTCTGAATTAGAATATTTTTATTTGACGGTATTTGCTACCATCTTTCCCTTAATACTAACAGTTAACAACATTCATGTAACACCTATATGTCAGGGATTTTTTAAGATAACATACTATTTAATCCTCACAAGAACTGTACAGTACATATTATTGCTCCCATTATTAAGAAGGCACCTTAAGCCTTAGTAAAGCAGGTAATCATAGCTGATGGGGGGGGACAGGACTTGAACCCAGAGATGTCAGGCTTCACGGCCCATGTTCTTTTTCCCTTCCACAACATAGCCTCCTTTCCGAAAAGACTTTGCGAGGCTTCACAATGTGGAATGCAGGTAATTCCTCTCCTCTCAGACACAAGTCCATCTTCTCTTGGCAACTATCTTCTATCCCAGTTAAAAGAGGTGTTGGCTTCCACCTGAACTGAGCTCTTGAACATAAGATACTCAACCGCATAAAGGTAACACTTCTTTCATTTGTCACTCAACACTCAGCTTCACTTGTATAGATGGCCCTTTCACAGAGACCATCTATATTACTTAAAGAACACTGATGTAAGTACAATGACACATATTCTAGGGATAACTCAGCCACTAATTAGCAATGTGTAACTTTTCACACTTATGAAAAAGATACTTATGGGGTGCCTGGGTGGCTCAGTGGGTTAAGGCTCTGCCTTCAGCTCAGGTCATGATCCCAGGGTCCTGGGATTGAGCCCCGCATTGGGCCCTCTGCTCAGCAGGGAGCCTGCTTCCCCCTCTCTCTGCCTGCCTCTCTGCCTACTTGTGATCTCTGTCAAATAAATAAATAAAATCTTAAAAAAAAAAAAAAGATACTTATGACATCAGTAGCCATCAGAAAAATCAAGCTTTAGTCAAGGCTCTGCTGCTTGTTCTTTTGAGTCCTATTAAGCACCTACAATGCATCAGACATTGGTTTAGGCATTTTTTAAAAAGACTTATTTATTAAAGAGAAAGAATGTGTGTGTATGTCCGTGGCAGGGGGAGGGACAGAGGCAGAGTGGGGTAGAGAGAATCCTAAGCAGACTCCCCACTAGTGCGGAGCCTGATACAGGGTTCGATCTCACAACCCTGAGATCATGACCTGAGCCAAAATCAAGAGTCGGGGCACTTAACTAAGCCACCCAGGCACCCCTGTTTAGGCATTTTTAATACAATGGAGAATAAGGCATTCCTATACAACGAAGAGTCCTGACTCTTATGGTACCTCTATTCTAATGAAGGAAGACAGGTAATAAACAAATAACAAGAAAATTATCAGGTAGTTACAAGAGCTTATGGTAGGCAAAATTCTAAGATGGCCCTTAAGACCCCCACCCCATAATGTACACACACCTTCTCCCAGTTATTCAATCAAACCCTAATCTAGGTGCTACTGTATATACATTCTACACATTTATTAAGGTCCCAAATCAGCTCACTTTAAGAAAGGGAGATTATGGGCGCCTGGGTGGCTCAGGGGGTTAAAGCCTCTGCTTTCGGCTCAGGTCATGATCTCAGCGTCCTGGGATCGAGGCCCACATCGGGCTCTCTGCTCAGCAGGGAGCCTGCTTCCTCCTCTCCCTGTCTCTCTGCCTGCCTCTCTGCCTACTTGTAATCTCTCTCTCTGTGTCAAATAAATAAATAAATCTTTAAAAAAAAAAAAAAAAGAAAGGGAGATTATCTTCAGTGAGCCTTACTTAATCAGGTGAGTCCTTTACAGAATCTAGGCTCTTCCTGCCAAGCATGAGAGGGAGGGACTCCAAGTGAGCGAGACTGACTTACAGTTTTGTTTTTGTTTTCCTGGTTTAAGTAACATGTATACCCAACATGGGGAGTCACATGCTCTCCCAACTGAGCCAACCAGGTGCCCCCAATTTATGGCTTTGAAGATGGAAGGGGCCACCTGCCAAGGAATGTGAGTGGCCTTTAGGAAGAGTTCAGAGGGGCCCCTGGTTGACAGCAAATAAGGAATGGGAACTTCACTGTACGAGGGAAAAGAACTGGACTCTGAGCTTCAAATAAGAACAATGTCTGACCAACACCTTGACTTTAGCCTGGAGAGACTCTTAAGCATAGAATCCCACCATACCATGCCCAGACTTTATTCTCACCAAGGAACTGGTAATAATCTTCATACAGCATGATAAGGGAATCACCTCTGGATAATATTGTGTGTGTCCCAGATTATCCATATCCCACCAAACAGTAATGATGATGAAGAGAGCTGACAGTCATTTATCGCTAGATACCAGATAATATTCTAAGATACACACATATAGACACATGCATTGTGTGCACATGCATACCTTGAATCTTTACAACCACCCTGTGAATTAGGTATTATGCAGACTTTAAGTAAGAGTCTGTTGAACCCAGAAATGGTATCTGATGCTACAGCTCTGTCCCTCATCTTGACTGCTCTGTGCCACAGGCTTTCTGTACTTTTAAAGGATTTATGAAAAGGTTCTTTCCTTTTGGCAGGTTTAGACTTCATGTTTGGTTGGAGTCTTATTTGAAAACAGCACGCCAACTTACACAGAATCATGAAATTTTTGTGTGCAACACACTTTACCATCTATCTGACAGTAGCTTGGGGTGTTACTGTTTAAAGCACAATAAACCAATTATACATGTGTAAAACACCAGGCGTATGAAACAGGATGGCAGACTGGTACATCAGGACCGCTGGAGCACAGCATGAAATGTGGGTGGTGGATGGTAAAGCCAACAAGGCAGGGGCCTAGAGAAGGATGCTTGGACTTCATCCTGTAGACAACAAATATTATTAAAGGGTTTTAAAAAGCGAAATAACATCAGAGGACTCTGGGAGTACAGTAAAGACTGGATTTGACTGGGGTGATGAAGCAGGCACACAAATCAGAAGGGATGGAGATTTATGAGTAATATCCAAAAGAAATGATCACTGAAAGTGGGCCCTAACTCGTTAAGAACAGTCAAGGATGGGTCCCATGTTTTAAACCTAGTACTCTGGGTGGGTGTTGATGCTTCAACTGAGAAAAAAATATAGAAAATGGATCTGGAAGACCTACACCCATCAGTCTTTAAGATCTTTTTTTCGGGCGCCTGGGTGGCTCAGTGGGTTAAAGCCTCTGCTTTCGGCTCAGGTCATGATCTCAGGGTCCTGGGATCGAGGCCCACATCAGGCTCCCTGCTCAGTGGGGAGCCTGCTTCCTCCTCTCTCTCTGCCCACCTCTCTGCCTACTTATGATCTGATCTCTTTCTGTGTGTCAAATAAATAAACAAATAAATCTTTAAAAAAAAAAAAGATCTTTTTTTCACTATATTTCATTTTACAGATGAAGAAAATTGAGATCAACAGATATTCAATACTCCAGACTAGGCACCAGCACTTGAACCCAAGTCTCCTGCTGCCTAGTCTTGTGCTCCTTCCATGAATGGTAATGCCTCTGAATGAGTTTTACTTTGCCTATTTTATGAACACATGAATGGAAATCAGAGATTTTAAAACCAGAGAAGTCCCCTTCTGTATATTAACACACTAACAATAGGGCAGTATTTTCACAAAATAAGTGTTAAATACTCACTTCAAATTCTTTCACAAAATAACGGGTTTCACCTTGAATAACTGGTCTGTGATCTAAAAGCCTTGAGTGAATTTCTCCAAGGTCTATAAAGACAAAATGAAATTCAGAGTTAATCCATGCAGAGTGGCACAATCTCTAGTGCCTCTAGTTTGTTATACTCTTCCCAATTCCCATGAATAGGTGTAGGTTAAAATCTAGTTTAGACTTGGATTGAGAGGAAATATCACCCACTCCCCGTAAACTGATACAAATACTTCTGAGAGCAATTTGGTAATATCTGATAAAGCTCAAGACATGGATACCCAGCAATCTCATGCCTATATCTGTTCCCTAGAAAAACTCTTACACAAATGAAAGACATTTATAAATGATTACTAACAGCATGAATGTAATACCAAAAGAAGAAAAAAAAGGAAACAATTGAAACATATTTAGACAACGGAATACTATAAATAAGGTAAAAGTGAATACATTACGGTTACATTTACTGACATGGATAAATCTCACAAATATAATGCTCAATAAAAAAGCAAGTTTCAGAAGGATAAAGCCATTTTATATAAACTTTAAAAATATGTAAAAGACACTTCCTATTGGGACACATACAGAAGCAATAAAACTAGAAAGAAATACATGAGAATGATGAACAGCAAAACCAAGGTAACCAAGTGGTTACCTTTAGAGAGGAGGGAGAACAATGCAATTAGAGCAAAGTACCCAGTGTGCTTTGAATGTTTATTAAGATGAGTGGTAAGTGTGTATTACAGGTCTCAGTACTTTTTGATAAGTCTGAAAAAATTAAAATTAAGGGGAAAAGTTGTGAATTTTAAACTGTTTTTGTTAAGTCATTCTATTCATCCTACTTTTTAACGACTATATAACTTAAGGAGTAAACCTCAAAACTCCTGGAGGGAATTAAATCTCCAAATAAGAACATGTAACATTCAAGTTCATTTAGTGGCATAACCTGTTCCTCTAATTTTTTTATTTTTGCGGGCATGCAATGGGGCAGTATTTCAATTCTCTACTTAAGGAGTCTTAATAGGATACATACTGGGAAGTATGTAAGTACAAAAATATAAAGAGAAGTATTACTTCTGCTTAAGTCCTTCAGTGATTCATTACCCAGAACACTTCTGTAAGAAAATAATAGTTCATTAAAAAAAAAACTTCTATGCTGACTTAAGTTTGGGAAACATTAGATTACCTCAGATCTTCTGGGAGCCTACAGTTTACTTATATGAACCATTAATGCCCAAGTGAGGGCTACAGTATGAAGAAACGTAAGGACCTTATTTGTTCAGAGAACCTATGTGGCAAAGAGTATCTGTTCACATTTCAATACCAGTGTCTCTGAAACACAGCTGGCTAAAAGGCTGAAGTTCAAGTCTAGTAGCCACGCACGGTCCTCCATGTCTAGCTGCAGCCTTCTCTCCCCCCATGTTGGCAATTCTGAACTACTTGCAGTTTTCCAAACATATCAAGCTCCTCATTCGTCCTTGCCATGGTTCATGCTCCGGAACCCTTCCCCAACCCCTGCTCTTCCTTCAAAACTGCTCAGACATCACACTTCCTTGAAATTTTCATTTGTTCTACTCAGCTTCCTCCTAGGTTTCAAAGACTGTCCCCGCTTAATGCTCCCAAAGCACCCGGGTCAATTACTTCCATCATACTATTTACTGTATTGTCCTAAAACTTGTATCTCTCTTTCAGTGAGTATCTCAAAGACCAAATTATTTATATCATCCACAGAAGGCATATGGGTTAACATGTATTTTTTATATGCAGAGAAGCCACTAAGCTTTGCTGATTTGATTTGGGGAACCTGATATAATGAGAACTTACTCGGTCTGTGGAGGAAGAATTCAATTCTGTTTAGAAGTAGGTAATGATCACTTCTAAAACCCTGACTGTGCCCCAAAATTTAAGAGAGTAAACATCTGGAGAGAAAGTGGCTTTGTTATAACATTATAACAACAAAGCAAGCACATTACAATGCAGAAATCTCAAGGATTACAAATTCTCCAAGTCTGATAATGTAAATATAAGCTACAGATTTTCATGTAAGTTCAACCCTATCCCTACCACACGCAAACATTTTGTTGTTTGATATAATCTTTTGTCCTCCAAAAGTTCATACTCTAATGTGGAATCCAGACAAGTATCCCTTCACAAAATAAGACAGAGATAAGCACTTGAACAGAAAATCAATATGCTCTGTGGCTATGGAACGAGGAGAAACAGTGCACCGTAGATCTCTCATTATCTAATAAAAGAAGTTTCTCCTCTGGCCTTGAATTTCCAGGCCTTTGGTGTATTATCATATGAAACCATTTACTGCAATTTTTTTCTGATAACATCCCCTGCATCACCAAACAGATGTTACTCTTCCTCACTATGTCTCAGATCCATTTCCTCGTTTTCATCCCTGCTTGTCTCGCTAGCACTATTTGAACAGTCACACCTCTCTGTAACCCACTCCACAGAGTTGTCATTTGCAGTAGTAATGTTTATAAAGTTGCTTCAAACACTGAATTAGCACGTACAGAACTACTGCTCCTAGAAGAAATACATGTTTAGGTTCCTGCAGGCCTCTGGTCACATTTCTGTCAAACCAAAATGTTGTATCACACGGGTTTGTTTACCAACATCCTTGTAAAACATGCCAGTCTTGACATTCCAAAATAGGCTCTTCCAATACAACAATTTCCCCTGTATAACACTTAACAGTTATTTTTATCCCCATAACTTACTTCACCTGCAAGTCCAACATTTTTCACACTGTGCCACCTGTGAAAGTGTAGCCAGCCCTAGACCAGGGGGGTTTAACATTTTCCTGACCTTACCCAACTGACCATCAATTTCTTTGGCTTTCAGCTTCACAAAAATGCTCCCCACTCTCTGTACACTCTCTCAATCATCTCAGGAATCCACAAATTCAGCTACTTTCCCATCACTGCATCACACACTATCCATGTTACTTTGGCATTCTCCAGAATGGCCTAACACACAAGTTGGTCAACGTCCTTCCTTTTTCTGGACTGTTGACTGATTAACATTTACTAGCACCAAACAGCACTCTAACTCATACCTGAAAGAAACTTCTCTAATACAGCATTTTCTCTGTAAGGCACAGCATTTTCTCTTGTGCTGAGGGAAAACTCAGCACTATGCACCAAGGGGAGCATTCTAAAAAGCAAAATCACCATCAAAAAGCAAAAAAATGTGAAAAATAAGTCACTAAATAAAAAGCAAAAAGGACATTTATTTATAATATAAGAGCTAAAACAAAAAGAGCATTGCCTTGTTCAGTCTCAACTACAAATGTGCATATAGGGAGAATCAAATTTTTCTCTATTTTTTGCACGTGGGAATAACCATGAAAGCACCATCAGTATTGATTCTGGAGCTACAAATTCACTTTAGCAATTAGACAAATTCACAAACACCCAATCCACAAGATGAGGATACACAGCCATCTGCCTAAGTGCTTTATTTAAAATAAAAATCAAAGCACACGATTCTCATACTTACTGCTAGATGATTTCCTGCCACTCAAAAAAAAAATCGAATCCCCTTAAAAAGGTGAGAAGTCTTCTATGGTCTGATTTCCACCAAACTCCACCTCTCTCAGTCACACTGTAGCAATATATGTAGCTTCCCAAACATGCCATGCTGTTTGAGGCCTTCACACCTTTGCACATGCTGTTTCAAACTCAGTCCAAAAGAGCCTTGCCGACTCTTCAAGACTCAGATTAGACACACCAGTGTCCAGGAAGCCCTTCCTGTTTCCCAGTCCTTACCCCCTAACACCCAAACCATGGGCCAGAAACCTTTAAAGACTCAGGGCACAAGTACTGAAATCATTTATTTCCCTTTCACTAGACTCTGGCAATAAAATTCAACAAAGATCTGTTCACAACCGATGGTCTTTACATGAGGATGAACTAAAAACAGATTTTCAGAATGAAAAGAGTGAATGGTTCCATAAAAAAAGCCAAGGAAATTCTAGACATATTTTTAATTAAAACTCAATTTTCAATTGACTTGCAAAACTTTTCTTGAATTACCTTTAAAAAAATAATCTATGAATAAAAACAACAACAACAATGCATCAAGGGATACAATCAACAGAGAAAAGGCAACCCATGGGATGGGAGAAAATACATGCAAATCATCCATAACTAAGGGGGTTAAATATCCAAACTATATAGAGAACCCCTACAACTCAACGACAAAAAACTACCTCATTGAAAAATGGGCAAAGGACTTGAATAGACATTTCTCCAAAGAAATTATACAATGGCCAATAAGCACATAAAAAGATGCTCAACATCACTGATCATTAGGAAAATGCAAATTAAAATGACAAGACAGGACTTCATACCCATGAAAAGGGCCACTGCCCAAGACACAAAATAGCAAGTGTTGGTGAGGACGTGAAGAACTGGAGCCCTTGCACACTATGACTGAAACTGTAAAACAGTGCAGCCACTATAGAAGACAGTATGGTGATGGCTCAAAAAATGAAAAACAGAATTATCACTTGATCCAGTGATTCCAGTCTGGGTATACACTCAAAAGAACTGAAAGCAAGGGCTCAAACAGATATATGCATACCGATGGTCACAGCAGCATTATTCACAATAACAAAAAGGCAGAAGCAACCCAAGGGTCCATCCAGAGATAAATGCATACATAAAATGTGGTCTATACATACAGTGAAATGTTATTTAGCTTTTAAAAGGAAGAAAATTCTGACACATGCTACAACATGGATAAACCTTAGGGACATTATATACAGTGAAATAAGCCAGTCACAAAAGGGCAAATAATGTATGATTTAATTTATATGAATTACCTACAGTAGTCACAAACAGAAACAGAAAGAACAGTGGACTAGAGGGAAGGGGGGCATGCAGAGTTAATGATTCATTGGTACCGTAAGTTTCAGTTTGAGACGGATGGTGGTGATGGTTACACAACAATGTGGATGTCCTAATGCCACTGAACTGTACACTTAAGAAATGGTTAAGATAAATTTATGTTACATGTATTTCACTGCAATTAAGAACATTTTCAAGTAGCAGTTCACTTAAGATAGCACATAAAAACATTTATAATTTAGCCCTAACACTCATGCACCACTCCCACACTCCTAATCAGATTTAAGAGACAATCTGAAGTCTAGAAAAATAGCCACAGCCAGCTGTGCTGGAGCTGTCTACAAATCTTGATAAAGTTAAAATAAGAAGGATGTCATTCCCATGATAGTGAAGGGCTCTGGCACCCTACGAGGGCTTCGACGCTGCAAGACGTTGGGAGATACAGGATCAGCATAGGGATAAGAAAGGATAAGGATAAAAAAAAAAATTAAAAAAAAAAAAGAAAGGATGAGGATGAGAAAGTGCAGTATCTAAATGGCAAAGATCCTGCTACAGGAAAACACGGTTGTTGTGAGCTTTGGGAATCAAGTATTCAGGTTCTGCGAGAATCCAGGATGTAACCTTCTCCCAGCGCAAAGCGGACAAGACAAATGGACATCTGTACACGTGTACGGCGCTTTAATGTTTTAAGATGCTTTCATATGTGTTATCTCCAATCTGTTTACTCCTTGCATGACCCAGAAGCAGACAGGTGCAGAGTAGGTAAAGCGGACCCCCCAAAGTCACCCAACTCCTAAGCGACCTGCAGGGGGGCGCAGGCCCTTCCCGACTCCCCAGCTCCATGCCTCCCAGAGCTTTACAGGACAGTGGTGAGGCAGCGTCCAATGAAGCTCCGCGCTCAAAGGTCCCCGGCCAGGGAAAGGGGAGAAGGGGCGGGGCCCAAGACTCACGTCGGCGGCTTTTTTGAAAAAGAGGGACGGGGTTGGTTGGTTGTTACTGGGATGCACCTGGCGTAGGAAACCAGGCGGGCTCTGGCCACGACTCCCCCAACCTCCCACCAACGCGAGGCCGCCCGGGAACTGGGGGTCGCCCTGGGGCGTGGCCCCGGGTCAGAGGGTGCCGCCTGGGAGGTAGAGTAGCGCCGGGCTCCACCAGAGCGACGGCCCTACCACTCCGTACCCTTGATAATGAGATGCGCTGGCGAGCCCGCGGTCCCCAGCGAATCCTTCTTCTTGTCGCCGCCACCCGGGGTGGCCTCACTACCCACAGGAGTCTCCGTTCCTCCGCCACTCATCGCGACCTGCTCCGCCCACCCGCCTCCGCGTTGCGCCTGCGCAGACCTGCGCTGCCCGCCTTCCGGGCGCGCGTTTGGAGCGTCATCAAAGGGCATGAGGAAAGCTGAGTCTACCTATCGGGCAGTTGCGTTCGTGTAGCCAGAGGTGAGGAGTTCAAGAAGCAGATGCCGCCATGCTGGGTTAGGGCAGATGAGCCGGAATTGGAACGTTAGGGTGAAATTCTGACATTTCTCCGTAAACTCACTGGAATTTATTCTGGTTTAGAGAGGTTGGGAGAAAGGGAATACAGTCGCAGAATATTAATAGCAGTAGAAGTCTGTTATCTCTATTATTACCTGCCACCAGTATTTTATAAAGCATTTTGACGTGCATTGCCACGTTTGGTCATCATAGCAACTCGGAGAAACGGTTTTATCATTTCTCTCTAGCAAATGAAGAAACAGGGTTAAAGGTTAAGTAACTTGCCCAAATCACTTAGGCTCATTCGTGCCCATGTGAAGAAAAAAAAATGTGTTCTTGGTATTTGTATGTACAAAATTACAACCGGTTATTATATGGTCTAAGATAAAATACATGTAATTATGGAAGGGACAGGTTTGCTAGACAGCTTTGAATTGTGGTCATGAAGTTTCGACTTTGGAGCTGCATGTATCTAATGGCTGCGGTTTGTTAACCTCCATAAATTTCATCTTGTAATCTCAGCAAGTCTTTATGTTTGTTCAAAGTACAGACGATGCGTAGCTTTGCAGTGGCTCTTTCAACTCCTGTGTTCATCCAGTGGTTCTTTCTAAGAACCGTCTAGTCTCCCCCTGTCCCTCTCTTTCTATGCAGCTCTTACCCTCCAAGGTCTTGCAGTCTAGTGCTGAAGAAGGAACATAACCCAGCCTTTACAATATGAAGCCTATAAATGATAGCATGCAGGAAAGTACTGTACACATGTGGGACACCTGGGGGTGGGAGGTGGCCAGGAAAGACTTCCCAGAGGAGGCACATATTTGTCCTCAGAACCGAAATGAGGTGTTAGTCAGGTTGGGTGAGAAGATGGAAATTGGGGTTTTCTAGCTGAGGAAATAACAAGCCCAAAGGCAAAAACGCAGAAAATAGATGAATTAATGCATGAAATGTACACTTGGTTAATTGCAAGTTGTTGAGTCTGGTTTGTAACCTTTCCAGTCTCAATTTCATTCCTTCGGCATTAGCATCAACCTCTAGAAAATGTAATTATTTTTTTTTTAAGATTTTATTTATTTATTTCACAGCGGGAGAGAGATCACAAGGAGGCAGAGAGGCAGGCAGAGAGAGAGAGGGGGAAGCAGGCTCCCTGCCAAGCAGAGAGCCCGATGCGGGCCTCGATCCCAGGACCCTGGGATCATGACCTGAGCCGAAGGCAGAGGCTTTAACCCACTGAGCCACCCAGGCGCCCGAAAATGTAATTATTTTTAAAGATCTTCATTTTTCTCCCCACTTCTAAGTACTTTTCTTATTCGAGTTTTCTTCTGCACCTGCAAGCCTAAATTTCCTTTCAGTTTGTCTTCTTAGTGTCTTTGAAATACCGAAAAATCTGAAAAGTCTCACGATAGTACAGTGAGGTTAATGCTTCTTCCACATTAGTATGGCTGTTAAATATGCAGATTCTAGGTTCCACATTCAAAAATTCTGTTTTGGTAGTTCTGGGATGGTAGCTACTTCCCCTTACCCAACTGCTGATTACTTATAAGTGATAGAAGAATTCTAGGTGCAGTCGTAGTTAAGATTTTGGAACCAGACAGAACTGGGTTGAAGTTCTGGCTCTGCCACTTGCCTGCAGTTCCTTTGCTGTAAAATGGCAATAAAATATCCATTTGTAGGGTTGTGAGGATAAAAGAAGATAATATCCATAAAGCACTTAGTACAATGCTTGGTGCATAGCAAATGCTCAATACATGTTATTATGATTACTGTAAATTCCTCTATCTCCTTTTAAAGCCCTGTATAATCTGTTCTCATTCTTCCAATCCACATTTATCACCCACCACTAAAATATTTTGTCCTTTTTTTTTTTTTTAGAACTTTACGATTAATAAAGTGCTATCATATAGCATATGCCATGTCTCTTGATCTTTTCAGGAAGATTCCCATGAATCTTCTCATGAACCTCAATCTCTAGTTGAAGTAGCTATTAAAATACCCACCTTGAGGGCGCCTGGGTGGCTCAGTGGGTTAAAGCCTCTGCCTTCGGCTCAGGTCATGGTCTCAGGGTCCTGGGATCGAGGCCCGCATTGGGCTCCCTGCTCGGCAGGGAGCCTGCTTCCTTCTCTCTCTCTGCCTGCCTCTCTGCCTGCTTGTAATCTCTCTCTCTCTCTCTCTCTCTCTGTGTCAAATAAATAAATAAAATCTTAAAAAAAAAATACCCACCTTGATGAGTAAACTGAGGGTCAGAGGACATGGTAGAGTATCCAAAGATGACCGCAGTAATTCCGTCCCTCCCTGTGTACACATGCAACATGCTGTTCTTTCCATCAAGAGATGGAATGTATTTCCCCTCCCCTTGAAACTGGACCGGCTTTGTGACTTGCTTGGACAAATAGAATGTGGTGGCAAAAATGTTGGTAGTGTTGGGCCTTGAAACACCTGGTAGTTTTTACTTTTGCTCTCTGTTGGGAAGTCTAGGCTGTCCTGCTGTAGGAAGGTCATCACATTGAGAAGCACTGGAGGATGAGACATCACGTGTAGAGCAAGGATGTGTGGGTGAGAGCTGAGCCAGCGAGCAGTCAGCACAAGGCCCCAGATGTGTGAGGGGGCCCTACTTGGCTCTTTTCATCCCAGCCATCAGCCTTTTTGAACGCAGTCCCATGACCTGCAGTGGGGCTGATAATACCACATGATGTCAGAAAACTGCCTAATCTGACCATAGTATTGTGAGAAAGAATGAATTCTGTGGAGGAAATAATACATTGGTGAGAAGTAGTAGAATTTTGAGAAATGATAAATAAATAAATTCACTAAATGGTGTGCATTCCAATTATGCCCACCTCTTCTAGATAGGATTTACCATGGGTTCCAATGATCCACATGCTCCCATAAGACGGCATTGTAGCTATCAAATGGCAGAACCGTAGTCAGAGCTCTGGTCTTTAGCAGTGTAGCAAAGCCCAATCAGCTAGGGGGTCTTTTCACTGTGCCATGACTGTGCCAGGCATATTTCTGTCACTTCTCTTTAGACACTCCCTTCCTGGAATGCTTTCTTTGCCCCTTCCGCCTATTCAATTCAGTAAACTTTATTATGTTGTATAATAAAGAATTGGGCTGATCCTTGTTCCTGGTTCCTTGGAGATAACCTCTAAATCTTTGAAACATCTCAAGCGATAGCAGTGTCTTTGTTATTCATGGTGGCCTGAGCTTTTGCCAACGAGGTCACTCTTAAGGGCCCTATTAGATGTCTTTGGGATGGGTGTTGGCCATGCTTGAAGACCAACGTGTGATTAGAGGGTTGGGACTTTGAGCCATAAAGTAACAGTCTGATCTCTGGGGAGCAGAGGGAGGCTGGGGACTGAGTCGAATCACATGGCCAATAATTCAAACATCCATGCCTAAGTAATGAAACCCCGATCAATCCTCCTAGACACAGAAGCTCCATTGAGCTTCCCAGTTGATAATCTTCCACTGATGTATCTAGAAGGTAGGAAGTACTGAGGATACAGAAACTTTGTGTTTGGGACCTTCCCAGATCTCACCCCAGTCATTTGGCTGGTCCTGATCTGCATCCCTTACAACAGAACTATAATCATAACTATAGTACTTTCCAGAGTTCTGTGAACCATTCTAATGAATTACTGAACCCAAGAGGGTAGAGTGGGAATGTCCACCAGCTGATCAGAAACATGGGTAGCTTGGGAACCTGGAGCTTGTGCCTGGTGTCGAAAGTGAGGCCAGTCTTGTAGAGAATGGTGTCCATTACCTGTGGGGTCTAAGCTAATTCCTGTAATCAGTGTGAGAATTGTATTGCAGGGCGCCTGGGTGGCTCAGTGGGTTAAAGCCTCTGCTTTCAGCCCAGGTCATGATCTCAGGGTCCTGGGATCGAGGCCCGCATCGGGCTCTCTGCTTGGCAGGGAGCCTGCTTCCCCCCCCCTCTCTCTGCCTGCCTCTCTGCCTCCTTGTGATCTCTCTCCCACTGTGAAATAAATAAATAAAATCTTTAAAAAAAAAAAAAAAGAATTGTATTGCAATTGAACAAACACCTACATGGCGCCCATGATATGCCAGATAATGTTGTACAGATGAGGAGGCTGAGGCACAGAGAGGTTAAATGACCGCCCAACTTGCATGTGGCAGAAACAATCTTGGTCCCTGTGCGTGTGTTTATGTGTAGATGGTGGGTGAAGAGAGAGTGGGGAAGGGAAGTTGGGAAGGAGAGAAGAGAGAAGCCATTCTACTTATCACTCTACAATTACTTTTCTGGATTCTGTTGCTTACAGTCCGCAGATACATGTTCTAGCTGTTTGATTGTTCTGTTCTGCATATTACTGAGTTATGTTGTTCTCTGGGATGGTGAGGTCCGTAGCAAGGAGTCAGAGAAGTGCCACAGGAGCCGTGCTGTTGCACCATGCACTTCAGCGAGGATTAGGGCTGCTGTGAGCATGTCCTTGGACTCTATGTCATCCTGTTGAAAGTCTTGTGTTCTCTCTTGTTGTCTGGATCAATGAGATTTTTCTGTATTCTTAAATGAAACTTCGAAATAATGATATATTTTCACACAGTTGCAAGAAATAATAGATTCCTTGTACACTTCACCTTGTTTTCCTCCAATGGTAACATTTTGCAAATGTTAATATCAAACTCAGGATATTGATATTGACGTTGATACAATCCATGAATCATATCTACCTTTCCCATTTTATTTGTATTCATGGTAGGGGTGTGTGTGTGTGTGTGTGTGTGTGTGTGTGTGTGTGTGTGTGTGTGTGTGTGTGTGTGTGTGTATTTGGCTTTATACAATTTTTTAAAGGTTTGTTTATTGATTGATTGATTGATTGATTGATTGATGGGGTGGGCAGAGGGAGAGGCAGAGAATCCCAAGCAGATTGCTGAGCACAGAGCCCCACGTGGGACTCAATCTCATCACCCTGAGACCATGACCTGAGTTGAAACCGAGAGTAGATGCTCAACAGACTGAGTCACCCTGATGCCCCTGGCTCTGTACAATTTTATCACATATGTATGTTCGTGTATCCATCATCTCAGTAAATATTTTGAACAGTTTCAAAGCCATAATGACCCCCCAGGGGCCTTTTTGTAATCATACCTACTTTCCTCTCTGTCTCCATCCCAACCCTATAATATATTCACCATTTCTAAAATTCTGGCTTTTCAAAAAATATTACATTCATGGAATCATACACTAACTACTTCTGTGTTTTTAAGACTAGCTGTCCTCATCATCATATTACACCATTAAAGACCATTTTCCAGAGACTCAAGATCAGACACTTTTCAACCATGGAATTGTAAAAGGATTTTCCCAGTTATTATGCTTTTTGGGAGTTAAGACATCTAAGTCATGGAAATAATGTTAATTAAGTTCTGACTTCAGTGTAATAGTTGCTAATTCCATATTGAAGTTTATGAAATTAGAAAATAGAAAGAAAATGAGCACTTAATTATATGCATACCAAGAACAAAATTGAAATTCATTCCTTGGTATAAGCCCGTCATGGATAAACATAACTGGGGGAAGGGACTTCCTAAATTTATTTTGCTTTTTATCATATCCACTTCCTGAGATTTCCTCTGGCACACTTTCTGTTGACATTACTGTTTATCCCCTTTTGTCTCACCTATTTTTGAAGCAGATGAAAAAAACTTAAAATGGAAGAAACTAACAAAAGCAAAGGAGAGAAAAAGATTAGGGGGTCTTTGGGGGTAAGATGGTAAATATTACTACATATTAATCTTATGAAGTTTCAGGAATGCACCGGGCACACTAGACTTGAGACTTAGGTGGAAGTAGCATGTTGTGTTTTCAGATCAGGTATTTTCCAGGTGGCAGCCACTAGATGGTCCTGTCTTCAATCCTGCTATTGCCCCTATAAATGCTTCTGTTGTAGCTACATCACTTGGAGAACATGTGGCGTCCAACTGCAGAGCCCCCACAAAGAGTATCCGTGTTCCTATGATGGCGCTAACTAGTCACAACGTAGAGAGCTCCAACCCTCCATGGTCACACCTTCAGAAAATGGGACAAAAGTACCAGCTGTTGAGTGATACAGCTACTCTATGCCTGACTGTCACCCCAGCTTGGACAGGTGTAGTACAATGGTCCTCATGGTGCAGTCACCACACTGGACCTCTTGAATCACACAAACTCAGATCAGAGCCAAGCAACATGTGTTTTTAAAAGTGCTAGGTGATTTACCGTGCACGCTAAAGTCAGAACCCATGCTTTAGTGTGATGTCTGTTATGTATTCCCCAAACTTCTGACAATGATGGTCAACTCTAGAGTTCTTTTATCCAAGTGAACAGGCTCAAGTCAAATGCTGAAAGCAGTCAGAAACTACAAAGCTGATGGGGCCAACCAGAGGGTTAAAAATCTCTAAGTGATTTGAAGATAAGAGTTGCAGAATGTCAGGAACAATGAGACAGTAGAGGAAGGATAGCGTACATTCCATGAACAGACTGGTTCATGGACTGCACCAAAGAAACTTTGGAATTGGTAATCCAATGGCTGGAAGTTTGTGGCCTTGGTCAAAGCAAGCCTCTGGCCTTGTTGTTCAGAGCTATGCCTTGTCAAATTAGTTGTGTGGCTACTGTATTTCAAGCTTAACTTGGACAGACAGGCCTGCCAGGCACAAATTTCTCAAGCAGATGATGTTAGGGGGCACAAAAATTATCCACCGTGAGACGGTTAGGACAGATGACACTCAGCAGGAATGGCAAGCCAAATCTGCAAGATCCATAATACAATTGGCTAGCCCTAGGGACCCAGTCTCTTTGAAGTGGAAGAGACAGCATGCACGAGCCATCACATTAACTCACCAGGCTGGAAAAGTTGCAAAGCTTTCATCCTCCCCACAAAGAAATAAAAGTTTAAAAGATTAACATATTCCTAAAGGAATCATGATAATGGAAGCAGAAATCCTTGAGACATAATAGCAAAATTTGCCAAGATCTCAAATTCTCCTGACTTCCCGTCTACCTTCTTTGGGTCTCTCTCGTAAGTGAAAGATGAGTTTTGCTAGATTAGGTAGCAGTTGGAATTAGTTTTATTCACCAGCAGTATTGGGAATAAAGGCAGAGCCTGCAGGAATGTGGGCTCCAGCAACAAGTAATCATATTGCAAAATCAAATTCCCCATCTCATCTCTGATATGCCTGTATGTAACCCTAGAGCTGGGCTTCAAAGTGTTATAAATTCAGCATACAAGACATGGAGCAGTGGGATATAGAGCCCCTTGTGTATCTAAAAGCTCTGCCCAGCAAGAGAGATATATGATGGTAACTTTCCCCCCATTGCTTTTGCAATAAAATTCACCCAGAGCTCCAGGAAGTTAGGAATGTAATTCAGTTTCAATAAATCAAGACTAAAATTAAGATAGCCAGATATGTAGCAGCCTGCTCAGGTGTATGGAGAATTTGAAATTTAGTGCCCTGGTAATGGGTAGGAGCAGATTATCTAATTATGGAGAGAAAGAAGAAATATTGCTCTCTGGGGTAAAACGCTAAATGCTCTAATCCATTAAACCACCACATCTCTGCCAAAGCCAGATTAATATTAAAGTTCACGTAACATCTGACTTTTTTTAAAGGAATGAAGTCAAATGAAAAAATATGAATGAAAAAGCTATACTTCACAATAATTCTAATTTGACTTCTTGTCATATAGCTGCGTATTTGATCTTTCAGTGTGATGTCCTTGAACCTGATTATAATAAGAGTTCTTTCCCAACAGTAGATCTGCTTAAATTTTTTTTTTATTTAATTTTATTTTTATTCTTTGCCCAAGGGGTACAGGTCTGTGAATCATCAGGCTTACATCTTTCACAACACTCACCAAAGCACAAACCCTCCCCAATGTCCATAACCCATCTACCCTATCCCTACCCTCCCACCCCCCAGTAACCCTCAGTTTGTTTTGTGAGATCAGGAGTCTCTTATGGTTTGTGTCCTTCCCTGAGACTTTTCTGGAAGGACTTTCAGCAGGTCTCTCTAGTGACGCCCTGGCGGTAGGTGGTCTTCCCATTCATTCTGCTCCTACCTTCCTGCCTTCATCCTGCAGGAGACCTTAGGTGCATATCACTGACTGTGCTTAACTATGGCTTCAGATTTAACTGGGTAGAGCCAATGGAGGACCTATGTTTAACAGGGATTAAAATTGAGAATGCCACATATCTGTTGAAAACTTCAGTCCAATAATCTTATTGCTGAATCTGGATGGGGAGGGAGTGGAATTTTAACCAGACAGCCAGATCACGGATGGGTGATTGTGTCATCGTTGAAGCTGTGTTACTTTTCCTACCATATTGCAACAGCAGCTACTTGAGATTTACAAACACACAACTTCATAAAATACTTCGTGACATCTTGGATGCTTTGGAGATAACTGTGCCTAAAGGCAAATGGCCTTTTGATATTGCCTCCAGCCCTATTATTTCCATTTGTTTTAAAACCAGTGTTTACGTCAATGAATAAAAAATTCCTGGATTCTTGACTGAAGAATGTTAATCTCTTCTCTATTTGAAATTTTGTATCTGTTCTTGAAAGTTGCATGTGGAATAAGGAGACAGGGCCATGTATCTATTCAGGGCAGTCAAATCAACCCCCGGTGTGTAATATGGTGACAGATTATGTCCTTGGCCTCCGAAATTTTACACTTCCCATTCACTCCAGCCATGGTTTCACTGAGGTGTTGGTTCGCATGTGGGTTGGTCTATGCCCCCATCCTAACTCCTCAATTAATGTGAGATAACCTGAATGTGTAGTGCCTGGTACTATGCCAACATAGTAGGCATTCAGTAAATGTTATCTGATTGTTTTTTTGTTTTTTTTTTTTTTTTAAAGATTTTATTTATTTATTTCACAGAGGGAGAGAGATCACAAGGAGGCAGAGAGGCAGGCAGAGAGAGAGAGGGGGAAGCAGGCTCCCCGCTGAGCAGGGAGCCCGATGCGGGCCTCGATCCCAGGACCCTGAGATCATGACCTGAGCCGAAAGCAGAGGCATTAACCCACTGAGCCACTCAGGCGCCCTATCTGATTGTTTTTGCTTACTTTCAAGCATTGCTGAGTGGCAGCAGCCTCCCAAAGAAACTTCACGTGCTGGGCGCCTGGGCGGCTCAGTGGGTTAAAGCCTCTGCCTTCGGCTCAGGTCATGATCTCAGGGTCCTGGGATCGAGGCCCGCATCGGGCTCCCTGCTCAGCGGGGAGCCTGCTTCCTCTCTCTCTCTCTGCCTGCCTCTCTGCCTACTTGTGATCTGATCTCTCTCTGTGTCAAATAAATAAATAAAATCTTAAAAAAAAAAAAAAGAAACTTTACATGCTGTTTCAGAAATTTGGTCACAGACCACTGGATTATAAATGTGAGCAATAATGTCACCGTCATCCTCAGAGATAAGCAGTGTCTGCAACATAGTAGGTTCTAAATATTGAGGGATTATTGAATGATCAGTGATGCAGACTTCTGAGCATCAGAATCAAAATGGTTATAAAGGGGCATTCACAATAGCATGCACGAAGATTGCTCCACTTTCTTTTAGAGTCATTTCACCGTTCTTTTAGAAAACAAAACAAAACAATGAATAGAATGGTCCTTTTTTGATCAGCTTGAAAGATGTGAGAACCAGAGATTTTCAAATTATAAGTCATAAGACAAATTCATGTTTTACCAAAAACACGAGGTGCTCTGCCCAACTGTTTTATCTCAGATGGGCTCACAGTGCCTCAGGGACAGCAGAAGAGGACTTAAGAATGTTTAAGGATTTGAGTTTATAAAATCGTGGGTTATGATTTTACGATCTTCATAGCAGTTCTCTGTACTGATCATTTTCTGTGTGCTAGGCATTGTACCAAGTAATTTTTAAATGTTCTTATTGCAAATTAAATTATGAGATCATAAATTTTTATCTCTATTTCATAAGAGGGATTTCATGCGCACTGAATTCTTCAAGGTCTCCTGATATCTGCTGAGGCTGATCTAAGATTCCATTCCTTAATTTAGCATATTCAGAGTGTGTACGTATCTCATTTATTCTTTTTTTATAGGATATATATTTTTTTAAGATTTTATTTCTTTATTTGACACAGGGAGAGAAAGAGATCACAAGTAGGCAGAGAGAGAGAGGAGGAAGCAGGCTCCCTGCCGAGCAGAGAGCCCGATATGGGCCTCGATCCCAGGACCCTGAGATCATGACCTGAGCCAAAAGCAGAGGCTTTAACCCACTGGGCCACCCAGGCACCCTCATTTATTCTTTTTTTTTTAAAAAAAAGATTTTATTTATTTGACAGAGAGAGACACAGCAAGAGAGAGAACACAGGCAGAGGGAGTGGGAAAGGGAGAAACAGATTCTCCACTGAGCAGGGAGCCCGATGCAGGGCTCGACCCCAGGACCCCAAAAGGGAGAAACAGACTCCCCACTGAGCAGGGAGCCTGATGCGGGGCTTGATCCCAGGAACCTGGGATCATGACCCGAGCTGAAGGCAGATGCTTAATGAATGACTAAGCCACTCAGGCACCCCTATCTCATTTATTCTTGAAGTTATGTATTCATTGTTTTATCCAATGCTTAGAGCAGCTTTTCTCCTAAGGTTGGTAATAACTAATTTCTCTGAATGATTTAAGCAGAAACTTACTGGCACAAGGGTAGCTTAAAGGTTAAGTCTGAGCCAAACTCTTATCTGAATCCCAGCTCCTTGATACTGATTGTGTGATCTTGCCCAAGCTCCTTAACTAATCTGTGTCTCAGTTTCATTAATTGCAAAAAAAGGGTAATAAAGGAGTGAATTCACTCACAGTACTTAGAATGCTATTTTATAAATTATTTGGTATTCAAAAGGTATTTTCCCATTTAAATACTACTTTTCGTGACAAAGATACCTAGTGCCTACCTAGTATCCCATTTTTCCTTCTACATCATTGACAGAGCACCAATTTTATTCTGGGTGACAATGTGTGGGCCAAAGAACTATGTTTCTGGCCTTCATCCCAGCTGGGATGGCCAGAGAGATAAACAGATATTGGTGAATAGGGCTTCCAGGAAAGGCCCTTCGGTTGACTCAGTTGGGAAAAGTCTTTTTGCCCTTCCTCTCTTCCTCCTCCTCTGGGTTTTGATCACAAACCTGACATTCGTGATCAAATTCGGGGCCCTGGTTGTCATCTTGGACTTTAAATTGAACTTGAGAAAGGAAACTTGTTCAGTATGGAGAAGCAGAAAGATGGGAGCTGGATGCCTAATACCAGTTGTGGACTGGCTCCTTTCACAAGAGAGGAAAACAAACCACTTTAATGTTACTTGGTTTTCTGCCACTTACAGCTGTACCTAATTGCAATTCACCCTTACACTTTCCTCGGTCATTGCAAAATGGACTTAGAATACTATATTCCTTCAACAAACATATGCTGAGCATCTGTTGTTGCATGCCAGTCATTGTTTTGAGGGCTGAATAAGGGAAGAGTCTCTGTGCTCACGGAATCAAGAGCCTGGCAGAAGACATAAATAATTCTAATAGTACAAGGATGTCAAGTGCCAGAATCAGGGGTAGGAGATGGGTTGGTCAGGATAGCTCTGACTTTTAGGAGGACGTGACATAGTTGAATAGTGAAGAATATCAAGTGAGACAGGAAGGGCATTTCTGGCACATAAATGCCTGACAGAAATGACCCATGATGCACTACAACATTTCTACAAGGAAATGAACTGTTTCTGTGTTAGGTCCTGAGAACATTATCTAACCTTTGCTTATAGGAGCCAGGTCTTTACATTTCTGCCATACTGTCATCCTCTAAGAATCCAAGTTAGTGACAGGCAGTCCCGGCACGTAATAGCACTGGGTAGTATCTGTGGAAGCAATGCTGTGCCCTTGCACATAAAGAATAGACTAGCAGATGTAAAGATACCTATACGCACAAGATAGACATGGGGAGAGAGCACATTTGGCAAAGAGGCAGAGGGTGTCATCCTATCCTTTCCTTATAGCTGACCTAACCTGAAGGGAAAGGAGGAAATGGCTGGAAAGGAAAAGCTGGGTAGCCCATCTCTCATCTATCCTGTCTACTTATCTACCTCCCCCAGCAGTCCTGGGGGCAGAGAGAGACGTGTTAGGGGAAGGAGCAATTTGCAGCAGTGAAACATGACATAGAATGCTTGTAGCTAGACCCTGCTGGGGCAGCAGTTTGCATGAAAAGTCATAGATTGGGTCTGCCTCTACGGCACACCTACTAACTCCAAAGACTTGACGCCTCTGGTCTCAGTGTGCAAATACAAGTTTACCGTTTCTAGTTTAAAGGCTGTATTATGGGCGCCTGGGTGGCTCAGTGGGTTAAAGCCGCTGCCTTCGGCTCAGGTCATGATCCCAGGGTCCTGGGATCGAGGTCCACATCAGGCTCTCTGCTCAGCAGGGAGCCTGCTTCCTCCTCTCTCCTCTCTCTCTGCCTGCCTCTCCGCCTACTTGTGATCTCTCTGTGTCAAATGAATAAATAAAATCTTAAAAAAAAAAATAAAGGCTGTATTATAAAATTAAAAATGCTCCCAAGGACAATGAAATGTGAGATCTAATCCTATAAAAATTGTCCCATCTATTACAAAGTAATCACACACAGTTGGCCTCTTAAATCTTAGAAACATGAAGGACAAAAATGGGGGGGGGGTCTTACAGAGGAAACTTTACTGATAGACATGGGCTCTATGTTATGCTTTTTCCATATACATTATTTCATTTGATTCTCCTTAGAGTTAGCTTTATTTTTATAGATTAGGGAAATATGGTTAACTGATTTGCTCAAGGTCATGGAGCTACTAAGTGATAAAAGCAGAACTCAACCACAGGGCTATTTCCCAAATCTCTGCTTTTTCACTCGACCTTTGAATTGTATACTACTTAGATCCAGCACCAGCACTGAAACAGTAATATGAAACAGTAAAGTGCTAAAGGCTCTATTTTTTTTTAATGATTTTATTTATTTGAGAGTGAGTGTGTGTACAAGTACGAGAGAGAGTGGGACAGAGAATATGAGAGTGTGAGCTGGGTGGGAGGGCAGAAGAAGAGGGAGAAGAGGAATCTGCTGAGCAGGGAGCCTGAGGCGGGGCTCCATCCCAGGACCCAGGGATCATGACCTGAGCCCAAGGCAGATGCTTAACTGACTGAGCCACCCAGGTGCCCCTCAAAGGCTTTATTTTTCTTATTATTTGGAAATATACATTCTTTAGCTATCAATAATTGGTTATTTTACCTGCCAGCAAGTTATAAAATGTATAGATTTGTTAATAGCACATCTTTGATTTTTTTTAAAGATTTTATTTATTTATTTGACACAGAGAGAGATCAGATCACAACTGGGCAGAGAGGCAGGCAGAGAGAGAGGAGGAAGCAGGCTCCCTGCTGAGCAGAGAGCCCGATGCGGGCCTCGATCCCAGGAGGCTGAGATCATGACCTGAGCCGAAGGCAGAGGCTTTAACCCACTGAGCCACCCAGGCGCCCCCATCTTTGTTTTTTTACAGTGCTTCAGCAGCAGCCTTGAATTGGCTTTTAGTTTAGAAAAATCAAGCAGTTGCCAAGTCCAAAGTTAGTGGGATAGCAGGAATTTCCCATCTCGTTTTTAGCCACTGCTTATTCCACTAAGCCCAATAACAAAAGAACCATTAACTCCACCGAATGTATCTTATTCCGGCTCCCTTCAGGGCACTTCAGTAGTTAGTTTCACCTCAATGAATACTGACTACAGGAAAGAAAGAAAGAAAGAAACAAGATTTTTTCAACCACATTTACTGGCTCACATAAATATTTGAAAACGAATCCATCTGTCTTCCCTTTCCAAGTCCTTGGCACAATTTATTATAGTTCTTATTAAACAAATTACTGTAAATATCCATAAGGGGAAAATGAATGGTAAAATATGAGAGGGAGGTCGATAAATAGCCAAGTATGTCAGCCACTCAAAGGACTGTTTTCCCTTAAGATTAAGCCACTGATTTGCAAGTTTTACTAAAATAAGTTTCATCTATTAAAAAAAAAGGTTAATTTATAACTTGATCTCAAGTTTTGACAGCTGAATTCTTACATAAAAGCTGCAAAATTCCAACTAAAGAACAAATAAAACATTCAGACGTAAGTTTATTCCAACTTCAGCAAATAAAGAATGACTGCATATCCATTTACGTTATTTCCCTGGTCCAGAATACACTTTCCCATTTAAAAGATTTGTGACCATGCTTCTGTATGTCATGGATAGCTTCTAGTGGGAATTGGTATATAGTCTGTTCTTGATGAAGACAACAATGGACAGGTGTTGCCTGATCCCTGGATAATGCTGAATGTGACAAAACCAGCGAGACACATTAAGGTATTTCTCCTTTTCTTGAACTGTCAGGTCAACCTAAACAGAGATTAAAAACACACACAACACAGACATTGCATAAGAACAATTATCAATATCATTTGCATAGAAGATAAAAAACTCAGGGAGAAAAATTCCAGTTCTCAAAAGCCAGTATATTTAGATAGGAGTAAAAGTTTCAGCCACTTAGAAGAGCCATTTGTTTGATGCTTTTAGGGTCAGTTCAACACCAAGGCATGCTTTTTAGGGAAGTCTCAAATTTTCCACAAATGCAAAAATTACATTAACCCAGCATCTAGAGGTCCAAGTGTTACAGGGCTTCTGTCTCCTTAGTGCCCGGGTTCTTGGTCATGCTGCATTGAAGAATGAAGAGGTGGACCAGACGAAGAATGGTGGGCAGCGAAGTTTATTGAGCAGGAGCATAAAGTTCCTGGAGAGGGAGGGGGGCCTGGAGTGGGCTGCCCTCAGAGTTTCTAAGTTTAGTTGTTTTTATGAGCTCTTTTGTGGAACTTTCTTAAGCAATCAGGGTGTGCTGAATTGTACCAATCAGGGCTTTGGTCACGTGTGTATCTGTCTATTAGGTTAATGTCCACTTGCTGATGGTCTTTTTTTTTGCTGACATCTGGGGGCTTAGGTCTTAACTACCTCTTGCCTGTGATATTGACAAATACTTTTGTGGTTAATTGTCTTATTTTAGGACGTTCTGCAGAAATCATTTCTGCAAAGGCTGCAAAACAGAATGTCGGTGCGGACCTGCCTAAGCTGCAAAACAGGATGTTAGTGCTGTTTTATCTTAGCTGTTCTGACTCCATATTTTCTTGTGGGACCCTGGCTCTGACCATCTAACTCCTAACAGAAAGAGTCTGTTTTTTACTTTTTGGAAAGGAAGATAGAAGAAAGGAAGAGCTCCAAAAGGCTAAGACATTGGTTCTTTCTACATTATTTTTTAGCAAATCTAAAAGCAAGGTTTATTAGGCTCTAACATGCTTAACAAGGGAATACCATGTAAACTTGAATGTATCTATCTATCTATCTATCTATCTATCTATCTATCTATCTATCTATACACACACACACACACTTCCTATATATATAGTACTTCTTTTCTATTAAACTCTGGAGAAAAACTGTACTCAAGAAGACAATGACCCACTTAATTTCAAGTGATTATTGCCTAATACAAGAAAGGGCTATTGCCAGTGGCATAGGCCTCAGATGAATACAGACCTTCTCAATTCGGTTTGCTACAAAGCTGAACTCTATCTCCAGTGAATGTATTAGGTCACACAATTTCCTGCCAAGCCACAAGAATGCTCAGAGCTTTGGTTAGAGAAAGACGAAATATAAACAGTTGGTGCCGATCATTTCACTGGGCTCCAATTCCAGAGTAGGTGACTCGGAGACTTTTCTCTGAGACAAATCTTGGACTAGAATCACCAAGAGAGCCAGCGGGGCAGTAGCTAACGACTATGACCCATGTTAAAAAATAGGGTAGCTAGCTCCTTTTCCAGTTGTTAAATCAACATTTATTCATCAACTATTGTAAGTCTCAGTAAAAACTGACTGGAATATTTACACAAGGGAAAAAAAATCCCTCCTGTGGTTCAAATCCGTTAGCAGTCTGCTTGTTGGAAGGCACGTCTAGTGAGACAGATGTCCTGTGGCTGTTCAGAATTTAGTGTATACTCATGTCTACAAACAAATACTCTGCTATGTTACTGGATCAGCAACACTAAAGGTCAAATCACTCTAGTATGCAAAGTGTATTGCAGAATACAAAACAGTGTTAATAAAATTAAAAGGTAGACACATAGTATTTTCTCAATAAATGTTTAATTAAACTCATATTCCCATTTCATATTTACTATAAGGCAATTTAAAAAGAAAAATTGATATAAATCATCCTGTTTTCCTTTTTACCTTAGATATAAGGATACTATTGTATCAATATCTGATCTTTTAATGTTGTCTTTGGTGGCCTCAGATGTCCAAATCTGTTGGCTCAGTTTACTTAAATTATTAGCAGTGAGAGTCTCCTGCTTCTGTTACATAAAAAAAATTACTTTTCAGATTTAGGTCTGTACTTATAAGCTGCTACACAAATTATAAAAATATACTCATCTTGTTTAAGGCAGTATAAGGTTACATCTAGTTATCAGAAATATGCTACTATAACTGTTTCACATACGTTATCGTTAATCTATGGCATAGAGATAGAAAATTAACACATTAGTCAAGAAAACTGGCCAAGAATCTCTTTTCTTAATATAAAAGGTACTTTTTATTAAAAGAGAATTCATGGCTTCATGAATTGATGTGAAGAATTACCTTATTTCTAACTATCTGGTCTGTACACAGGAGGCAAAGAAACAACCACTACAAAATAAACTGAATATCTGTTTATATTTCAAAAGGTGAAACACATTTTGTAAAAGAGCTGACACTTCATTCTTTTTCTAAATCTTTCCCATATGTGAACTTCACCAGTGACTTCAAAAGAAGACATAAAATTTTTAAAAAGCTCAACCACTAGTAAACACAGCCACAAATCTAACAGGAAATGGGGGGTGAGTTTTCTTCATTCAAACATACATACATACGTACATACACACGTATATCTGAAATCAACTTCAGCAAACCTCTTTCCCTATAAAACAAACAAGTTTTACTCCAACTTGATTTCACGTCAGTTGCCGAAATACAGGATTAAAATCTGACTTTCTGCAATTTACTCTTTTCAAAACTCTCCCATTTAAAAGTCTCCACTCAGCCACTTTGCAGGATGTTATTCTTCTGAATGAATTAAAATACACTTGAGGAGAAACCATTTCCAAACAATATAGTACAAATGCTTGTTTGATCTATGTGCAAGTTGTTCAGACTCTGAAACACACTGTTTACTATTTAATAGATTTCAGAGCAGTATTTGCTATTGCAGAATGCTGGTTAATGCTGCTACTCAGCTTATTATTTAAAATGGCAAAAACAACAACAAGATAGTACACACAGCAAAATCAATATTCTCCAACTTAAACATTTCACACTGAGTCTCTAGTATAAGGATTATGAGTAGACTCACGGCACAAAGGAATTTGTTATTTTTTTGTTTTTTTGGGGGGTACAAAATAAATGTTTTTAGGGTTTATTTATTTATTTCAGAGAGAGTGAGCAAGTGAGTGGGGGAGAGGAAGAGACTCTACAGCAGACTCCCCACAGATGCGGAGCTCGCTCCCATGACCCGGAGATCACGACCTGAGCCGAAAGCAAGAGCTGGATGCTTAACTGACTGAGCCACCCAGGAGCCTCGGTACAAAATAAGTTTTATTCCAAGAGCTTCTAAAGCTTCTTCTAATACTTCCAATCATTCCAATAATTTTTAACTAGATGATCTACTTCAGAGAATGTATATCTGTTCATTTGCCCTCAGAAAAGCTTGCCAAAAATACACAAGAACTTTTCCAAAAGGTTAGGTTACCAGTTACCCTCCTTTTAGTTTAAACTTCAGAGCCTGTCCCATGAATCTGAGAAAATTATGACTGATCTCAATTTGTTATCTCTGCTTATCTCTATTTTTGGTAGACATTTTATTTCTGAATTTACTGTAAACAAATACAAAACAGATCCCCATCCCCCCCACCCCCAATTACAATGTTTTAGAACTTTGTAGATGGGATTCCCTGGGCACTTTCATATACAACAATGGTCTTCCAGCATCCCTCTCTAGTCGACTAGTTTCTTTCCTTTACAACGGGAAGCACAATGCGACTTTCTAGTCACCACTTCCTGTTTCTTACTGGCCCACATGCCAGTGTGTCTAGAGCGATGATGCTTGGCTCTTTCTACCTAATCATCCCTTTTTATTTTTATTGGCTCTCTATATCTAGTTTGAACCTTCAAAGCCAAAGAGATAACATTCTTAGTCACTTATTTCCCATGGAGACATGTGAGCACCACGTTAAGTGACCCATTCCAGATTGGGGCAAGAAGCCGGTTTGCTACCTTCAGGACATTCTTTACGGCTGGTGCTCCCGGACTGGACTGCAGCTGTTTCTTGTACTTTTCCTTTCTTTCTAAAAGAACAACATACCTCTGCTGGTGTTCCTAACTTCAAAACAAATGTATTTTAGTTGATAACAATCTCACAGTCAAGCAGCACATAATGCTACAAAGGATTTCAATAATCTTGAGTAACAGTCTGTTCACAGGGACTGCTATCTACGAGTGAAATCACTTTAAGAAAGCAATGAGTCACTGGTATGATAATAAACAGCCACGCTAACTGGCAGTTTCACAAAGGAAGAACAACATAATATTCCTCAAAGGGAATTAAGATAGACCAGATCTTATAATTGGAGTAACTTAGCCACAACTAAAATTGGGCTCACAATGAAACAAAATACTGTGGGATTATCTGATGACTTGAAGGTTCCCTGACTGCTATTTTGTACACTGTGCTGATTACATATTAAGTCTTTAATGATGGGAACAAATAAATGAAAGAATGCATGAGGGCAAAAATAAATATACTGCCAAAGCAAACAAAGCACGAGAAATTGTCTGGTGAATGGTAAGCAGGTAGCCAACCTGAGCTTCACATCGACTCTGCCTGAATATAACACTGAAAAAAATCACCTTTTTCTCATCTGGATATATTTACACCTCACTCAAGAGGGATGTCATTTAACACCACTGAGCAATTCTATCACAGTAGAGGTTTGAGTCTGTGAGGAGTTCCTTTAGAAGGTGTTTACTTCTCTGATGTACTCTGCCTGCACACAGACCAGGGTGAGAGAGATGCTCTGGTTATGGGCTCATTTCATGAACCCACAGGGATGGCAAGCTGAATGACTGATATATCATTCTACTCAATGTTATTTTGAAAAAGATAAGCATAATATCCTTCATAATATCCTAGTCACTACATGTAAAGAGGATATACATTCCAAAACAGGAAATATAAATGGGCACATATCATTAAATATTG
Source organism: Ailurus styani (assembly GCA_002007465.1). NCBI lineage: Eukaryota > Metazoa > Chordata > Mammalia > Carnivora > Ailuridae > Ailurus > Ailurus styani. Next base: position 168,007 of record LNAC01000453.1, on the reverse strand, counting down.
TTAATGTAAACCGAGTTTTAACATGCTGCATGGAACAAAACACTTCTAACCTGCTTGAAAATCGAATGCCCTCGAGGGCACCTGGACTCATAATTAAGTAACTCTGCAGCTTGTGCTATTACTATTTCACTTTAGAGAATTATGACCTTGTTCACTCTGCTGGCCAAGAAGTTCCAGACAAGGTCCCTCCTTCTGATTATTTCCTTTCCCTACTGCATGACCTGCATAAGCCAGAAGAGAGAAAAACGTAAATACACACTTGGTTTGCAAGAGTTACACTTTATTACATGGGAGAAATGCTGTCCTTCTTAATGAGAGCTTGATGCCACAAGAAGCCAGAACTTCACTAGCCTGCTGACAGCATCACATAGGATTAGAGATGACATTTCTCCTAATATTAAGCTTTTAAAATTAAGTAATGCACCATTTATATGTTTTAAAAATGCCTACAAGGGTGCTGCTATTGTGAGATATAAGTTGTTCTTATGCTCCTCTGAAAATAGCCATGCTCTTAACAGTGGACTTGCCCTAAAGTCAAGTAATGGACACCTCCTAGTTTAAAGACTGTAGATTTGTCACCGGGATAAAGATAGGTAGATACCATAACAGCAAACTCTCTTTAGCTAGAGGCTTTTGTATTTTGAAATGAGGTAAACCATGCCATGTCGCTGTTCTACATTTAAAAAGTTACTAAAATATTTTGAATCTAAAATGGAATAAAAGGAGGCTGCTGTAATCAAATTATTTCAGCTCTACTTAAACTGTTCACATTCAAATAAGGTTTTAGAGTTAATCATACTGAAGCATACAACTAAAGATTGCACTATAAAGATACACAACCTAAAATAGGAAGTACAAAGAGGAAGAGATTGCTAAGTATTATTGATCTCAATAAGCATCTAGTTGTATGATGCATTGTGCTAAGAGCTAGAAGGGGTACAAAGAGAAATAGGACATGATCCTCCTCAGTCCCCTTATTTTGCTTAAAATTGAGTCTTATCTCTTCAAAGTACAAGGAACATTTGTCCTACTTTCTTCAAGTTGTACCAATAATTATTAATAACTCTCCTTTCACTTTCAAAACTATTGTTTTGGATGAGAAATCAGATGGTCATACTACTCATATGCAAGATTTATATTCGAACTTACCATAAGCTTTCTAAAACAACACAAACTCCCTTAAATAGACAAAGGCATCCAAATCCTGCAGTATTTTTTCTGACAATTTCATGATTCTACATTTTACTCTATTCTATTTGCCTCTTTAACTTTTCCATAATATTCTAACCAGAAATTAGCACTTTGCCTTATTTCTTTTCATGTGAAAGTCTTCTCTCTTTGAAGAGATCAACAGTTGCTTAAAAATAGGGTTTTCTATTTCTTTTATGTTTCTCAAGGATAGTATTATGGACACATATAATGAACTCAGTAAATATATTTGTAATAATAGAGACTAGTAGGCTGAGCGAAGGATCGTACTGTGTGATTACAGTGATACTGTTACAGAACTAAGCACAATCCCTTAGGGATTTAAGCGAAACAATGCTTAATAAGTTGAGTAAATCCACTGAGGGATTAGAGCTTGAGGGGGGATGAAGAAAAACTATCATACATTATGGTATTTGACGGTGCATGACGGGCGTCCCCATACACTGTGACACTTGCAGCAGAAGACGAAGTTTGTCTTGGCCCCTCCAAAGCCTAGGCTGTGTTTTTGCACAAAGTACTTGATGTTCTAAGCCTGAGTTTCCTTCTCTCTAATAGAAGGATAATATCACTAGCCCCATCTCCTTTTGAGTTATGAGGTAAACTGAAAAATCTAGAGGAAGCCATTGTCATTCAGTGTTTATGGAGAAGAGTGCAGACTGTATGCATGAGAGAGGAATTACATCAGATGGTAGCGTTACAGGTATGAGTTGCTGTGGTCTCTGGCTCAAGCAACTTATGATTTAAGAGAAATTTTCCAAGAATTACAGTAGAAACTGAAACAAACCAGAGCTGAGGGAGTCCGTGAGGCACAGAGAGAGAGGAAAGGGCACTTCGATAAGCTTCAGGAGCCTGAGAGCTGAGTGATACCTGCTGAAATGTGAACAAATTTGGGAGCCGAAGAGAAGAGCAGTGTGAGAAACTTGAACGGAGGGAGCACAGGTGAGAGACCAGGGAGTATGTTATGGCTGAGAGAGGGGTGTGTGCGGAGAACAAGGGCAATGAGGCTGGCAGGGGAGGCAGGGTCAACATGAAGGGGGCTCCCATCTCAGGCAGTGAGGAGCTACTTAATTATTTTAAGAAAAAAAGACACATTTGTGAGAAAAATCGTTCCAGTGGCAATGAAGATGGACTGTATGAGAGGAGAATGGTGGCAGGAGGCCATTTCAATAGCCCTGACAGAAGATAATGAATTCTGGAATTAGGACAATGTCACCCAGGATCACAGGAAGACAAATGCGAGAGGCATCCAGGAGGTTGGAAACTAAAGAACCTGATTAATTGGATGGATGAAGCGCGGAATACAGAAAAATGTATGGGTTATTTTTTTTTTCCCATAGGGGAGAAGCTGGGTGTTAGGAAGATGTTTTAGGTGCAGATAGACTTAAGGAAGCACAAACTCTGGAGCCAAACTGATTGGTTTCCAGACCTGGTTTTGCCACTAACTGGGTGATCTCAAAGAAGATATCTGACTTCTCTGTGCCTCTCTCACTTCATTTGTAAAATGGGGATGATAATTATAGTACCTATCTTATAGGGCCACTATAAGGATTAAATGAGTTAACATTTATAAAGCATGGAGAACATAGTGAGTGCCATATAATTGTTTGTAAACAAATTTTTTTAAAGATTTTATTTATTTATTTGACATACAGAGAGAGATCACAAGTAGGCAGAGAGGCAGGCAGAGAGAGGAGGAAGCAGGCTCCCTGCTGAGCAGAGAGCCCAATGCGGGACTCGATCCCAGGACCCTGAGATCATGACCTGAGCTGAAAGCAGAGGCTTTAACCCACTGAGCCACCCAGGCGCCCCACTGTTTGTAAATAAATTTAAGATGGGATACAATTTAGAGAAACTGACCAGGAGGCAGGTGGGTGGCTTGGTTGGTTGGGCGTCTGACTCTTGATTTCACCTAAGTCTTGATGTCAGCGTCCTGGGATTGAGCCCCAAGTTGGGCTCCACACTCAGAGGGGAATCTGCTTGAGGATGCTCTCTCTCCCTCTGCCTCTGCACCCGCCCAACTCACACTTCTCTCTCAAATATATAAATAAATTAAAAAAATAAAGAGACTGACCAGATAAAGGTAAAAATTGCACACATGGGAAAGAAAAGATATAAAATTTGGGACAAGATCCAGAAATGGGGCAGGAGGGTGAGTTCGGTAAGGGGGCAGTGAAGGAGGACAAGGTAGAGGAGGATGAGCATGCAGTGGGCTGGAAGGTAAGGGCATTCAAGTGAACAGTCTCCAACTTCTAGATGAAAGAGGGAGGATGGCTCTGGGATAAGGATTGAATATAAAGGGGGAGGGAAAGGATGGGGTTAAGCAAAGTGCTTGCTAAAGGTGTGGAAGTATGCCTGGGACGAATGAAAGAGCTGATTTGCATGAGAACCTGGCCGAAACTGGATAGTATAAATTTATAGTGGTACCAATCTGTAGCTCTGGGATTTCTCCAACAGAGCTCAGCCTAGATTTGGGATTGAAGGCATTTATTAGAACTGACCAAGAGGTGGGGATTTACAGGCATAGGGTGGTGAATGTACCCTGGAGCCAAGAAGCTACAGATACTGATCAGAAGTTACACAAAAGGGGAGCTAAGTTGGATGGGGAAAAAGTACATAGGTTTGGAAAATGGGAAGGAATCCAGTTGCTTCAGATAATGATGGGATTAGTGAGTAAGAGATTAAGAGCTAAGGATTAGAGGTTGTATAGAATATGGGGTACTACAATTAAGATGTTAGAAGGAGAATGGGATGGTGATAACGGGCTAGGCAATGATCAAAGGGTTGCAAGAGAAGTAGGTGTGAACAAGAGTAGAAACGATGATAGGAAGCAAACACATCAAGGAACAGGAAGCTACTGTATATGATGGAACTGTGAGAGGAATATGTGCATACCATACCTTATATAAAAATAATTCAGTTTTATTTGAGAAGGTGAAAATGCAAATTTGATTTAAGACAAATAAAAAATCATTCTGAACATTACAGAGAAAAAAGCTAACAACTATGCAAATACTCACTATAAAGCGATGAAGTCCGTAGTACAATAGGATATCTGCTAAGGTAAAGTTATATCCTGTAAGGTAGACTTTATCTTCAAGATATGAATTAAGATCCTAAAAGAAACAAATAAAAAATAAAATTTTAATTAAAAAAAAGTAATGACTGGGGCCCCTGGATGGCTCAGCTTACCGCATCCAACTCTTGATTTTAGCTCAGGTCATGATCTCAGGGCTGTGAGATCGAGCTCTGCATCAGCAGAGTCTGCATGACAGTCTCCATCTCCCTCCATCCCTCCCCCTAGTCACGCAGGTGTGTATGCGCTCTATCAAATAAATAAAATCTTTGGGGAAAAAAAAAGACTAATTATAAAGTTAACTACCATATCATTGGACTTCAAACATTTAGAAGACTATTAGAAAACAAAACACTGACTTCTAATTTGATAATTTAGTCTGACATTAACAGATTCAGATTCATTCAAAGGAACAGATCATATACCAGTCACCTCATTTTTAAAAACAGGGTAAATGTTATTAGTCTTATTTTATTTTAAAGAGATAAAAAAACATTAAAAAATGCTATTCAAAAATGCCATCTATGACCATGTCAAAGACACCAATGTTTTTTGGGGGAGGGTAGAAATCATTTCATAAATTATGTTCATGTTAGATTTACTTTTTTTCCCTTTAAAATATAAAAAGCTCTTCAACAATTTCTCTTAAAAGGATTATAATTTATTGGTTTGCTGTATTTTTACATATGTATATTAAAAATATTTTTACATATGTATATTTAAATATATATGCATATAATATTATAATATAATCATGTTTCCACCTTAGCCACTTTAAGTATATAATTCAGTAAATATCAGGGGTATTCACACTGTTGTGTAACCAGCCTTCAGAATTTTTTCACCTTGCAAAACTAAAACTCTATTCTATTAAACAACTCCCCATTTCCCCCTTACCCCAGAACCCTGGCAACCACCATTTTTTCCATTACCATGAATTGACGACTTTAGATGACGTGCACGTCAATGGAACCATAGAGCATTTGTCTTTTTGTGACTAGCTTATACTTAGCATAACACTGTCAGGGTTCAGTCATGTTGTTAACATGAGTTAGAATTTTCTTCCCTTTTGGGGCTAAATAGTATATCATTGTTTATATACCCCATTTTGTTTATCTAGTCATCCACCAGTAGGCCCCTCTAGGCTATCCTCGATAATACTGCTATGGATGTAGGCATACACACATCTCTTTGAAGCCCATTTTGAATTATTTTGGGCACATATCCATAAGTAGAATTATTGGATATATAGTAATTCTATTTTGATCTTTTGAGGAATCAGCATATTGTTTTTCATAGCAACTGCACCATTTTACATTTTTAACTGGGTTCTTAGTTTTTTGTTGCTGAGTTATAGGAGTTTTTTATATATTTTGGATATTAACTCTTTACTAGTTATATGATTTACAAGTATTTTCTCCCATTCTGTGGGTTGCCTTTTCACTCCGTTGATTATGACCGGTGATGCACAGAAGTTTAAAATTTTGATGTAGTCCAATTTATCCATTTTTACTTCTGTTACCTGTGCTTTCGGTGTCATATCCAAGAAATCACTGCCAAATCAAATAACATGATATTTTTTTCCCTTGGTTTTCTGCTAGGAGTTTTATAGTGTTAGGTTTTATATTCAGGACTTCAATCCATTTTGAGTTAATTTCTATATATCGTGTAAGGTAACATTCCAACATTCCAACTTCAACTTCATTCTTTTACATCGGAGATCTAGTTTTTCCAATACTTACAAGACTCCACAGTTTTTTAAAAAAAGACTTATTAATTTATTTTAGAGAGAGAGAGAGAGAATGCAGGTGTGGGTGTGGGGGAGGAGCAGAGGGAGAGAATCTTCCAGCAGATGCCGTGCTAAGTGTGCAGCCCCACACAGGGCTCCATCTCACAACTCATGAAATCATGACCTGAGCCAAACCAAGAGTCTGACACTTAACCAACTGAGCCGCCCCTAAAAGACTCCAGTTTTTTGGTTTTTTTTAAGATTTTTATTTATTTATTTGACAGAGAGAGAGATCACAAACAGGCAGAGAGGCAGGCAGAGAGAAAGAGGGAAACAGACCATCCACTGAGTGGAAAGCCCAGTGCGGGGCTTGATCCCAGGACCCTGAGATCATGACCCGAGCTGAAGGCAGAGGATTAACCCACTGAGACACCCAGGCGCCCTAAAAAACTCCAGTTTTAAACACCATTTAAACCTACAGAAAGTTCTTAGCCATTTGTTCTCCAGACCACAATCATCAAAAGGCAATATTAAGTTAAATATATACACAAAAGATTTCATTTAAAATCTTTAAAACAACAAAATACTAGTAAGCACTGAGCTCCCTCAATGGTGAATAAGCCCTTTTGAAGGAAAAAAAGAATTAAAGTACATGTTAAAAAATGAAATAAAAATCTTAAGAAATCCTAATCTAAATTAGAAGTCTAACAGAACAGCATGAATGAATCAATTACCTCCCAGAGAAAATTAAAAAAATGTAGATTAAAAAAAGATCATATGAATACTTAGGGTTCCTCTCAAATTAAATGTAATTTAACAGCACAGGAATTCATGCTGCATTTATTATGGAGCATTCAAATCAAATAAGACAAAAGATTCATATAACCTTTAGACAAAGGTTTATAAATCAGTTACATGGATTATTATCAGGTATTCTCACAGGCTCCTCTAAGGACTAGTTATACAACACTGCTCAGTGGTCAATAGCATTTATTCCAGAAAAATTCCTTAAACTGTAGAGAACACTTTGTTTTCTCAAATCACATCCCAAATACCTGGCACATGGTAGTTCTGTATATTTGCTGAATTGAATTTAATCTCTTTGAGTCTGCTCATGTCTTCATCTAAAGACAGTAATTTTCAAAATGCTATATAAACAGAATTGCTAGGGTTGGTACAGATGAGGGCATAAAGGAATATGGATAAAAATGAGACAAATGTAGAAAAATCAAAATAAAATTTAGGTATGGAGAATGAAACAGACTGCTATATAAGGAGCTACCACTTAAATTCTAGAGTGATCTGTGAATGGAGATCACTCCCTTGGTTTCTCTCCAAGTATTTTCAAATGAAACACCTTGGATAGAGTTAAGAATAAAATAAATATATCTTTGACTTAATTTTAGGAAGGATTTTTAAAAAAGGTCTGAAACAGTAATTTAATACTGCTCTGTACAGTGTATATATTCTTAAAATAGAATCCATGTTTAAGTTTTTGTTACAGAGACTCTCAAGGTTGTTGTCTTTAAAATGTCTTTATAGGGCGCCTGGGTGGCTCAGTGGGTTAAAGCCTCTGCCTTCGGCTCAGGTCATGATCTCAGGGTCCTGGGAGAGAGGCCCACATCGAGCTCTCTGCCGAGCAGAGAGCCTGCTTCCTCCTCTCTCTCTGCCTGCCTCTCTGCCTACTTGTGATCTCTCTCTGTCAAATAAATAAATAAAATCTTTAAAAATAAAATGTCTTTATAATTAATATTTTTCTGATTAGTGATGTAATTCAAATTTTCCCTGCCATATCACAGAATTTCACATATTCAGAATAATCACAGAACTAACATTCAATGTTCATTACCTTTGTTTTAAACAAGTCTTTCCCATGCCACTGCCAAAGTTTATCAAACATTTCCCCCATAGAGTTCTGAGGTTTCGTTTCCTAATTAGTATTAAACTTTCTAATAACATTGAAAAAGCAAATAATAAACAGCTATATATATATATATTCTTCATCTAGATTCAAGTATTAGTGTTTTCTAATGCCTGCCATTTTGAAATGATATATTACCTTAATCATGAGCCATTTAAACTTACAATAGTGGTTTTAGCCTGAAATGGAACTTTAGAGAGTAAGAAGTAAAAATAAATAATACAAAGATAAATAGCCCAGTATTAAAAATGGGCAAAGAATGCATACAAGGAAATTTCTAAAAATAATTTAAATCCTGGTATACCTATATGAGGCAATACTAACAGGTTATCAAAAAGGCATTCTCAATGAATATTTTGTGGACGTAAGAGATGTTCACAACTGTCAGTGATTAAAAAAATGCAAGTTACAGCAGCCAATAGCTGCCCACTTTTAAAATAAAACACACACATGTCTATATGGAAAGGAAAAGCATGGAAAGAACACGAAGGGAGTTCAATAAATATTTGATGACCAAATTTAAGTGTTATTAGCATTCTCTTTTGGTGGGACTACCAATGCTTGAAACTTTTTTCCCTTCTATTTCCTAAATTTCTATATTAAATATTTATTGCCTTTAAGATAAAAACAGCAAAAAGCAAAACAAGAGAGAAAACCACCCTTTCTCATCTATGCTTATATGGCCAAAAATCACACTGCAGTCCATTACACATACATTTGTCTCCCTCACTGGTCTGAGATCTGTACAGGCAGAGACTGTGTCTACAGGGTCACTGTACCACTGCCTTAGAACTGCATCAGGCCTATCAGTGCAGGTACAGGTAAGGAAACTGGCAGAGCAAGGATGACAACCAAATAACCTGTTCCCTTGTACACTTCAAAATGGTAGTATCTCCAGTCAGACTGTCTTGACTAGAATTTCAAATAATATTTATATATCCCAGATACAACATTTTGGTGGAAGTACTTCCGTGTTCTTAATACCCAATCTCTGAATACAACTTTGAACTTATAAACCTAATTTAGTGAATTCCTGTTCATATCTTACAGAAGTACTTTATTACTATCCTTTCTTCTGAAAATTTTTTTTCCTAAAGATTTTATTTATTTGTTTGACAGAGAGAGAGAGAGAGAGAGTGAGCACAAGAAGGCAGAGCAGCAGGCAGAGGGAGATGGAGAAGCAGGCTCTCTGTGGAGCAGGAAGCCAGATGTGGGGCTTGATCCCAGTACCCCGGGATCATGACCCGAGCCGAAGGCAGACACTTAACGACTGAGCCACCCAGGTGCCCCTCTTCTGGAAAAATAAATTTTTTAAAAAAGATTTTATTTATTTGACAGAGAGAGAGAGATCACAAGTAGGCAGAGAGGCAGGCAAAGAGAGAGGAGGAAGCAGGCTCCCTGCTGAGCAGAGAGCCTGATGCGGGACTCGATCCTGGGACCCCGAGATCACGACCTGAGCCAAAGGCAGAGGCTTAACCCACTGAGCCACCCAGGTGCCCCTCCTTCTGGAAAATTTTAAGATATAGTTATATTTATATTTTATTTGCCTGAAATCCCACATTCACTTAAAGGAAAGACAATGCTTGCTTCCCTATGGAAAGGGTGCTGAGCATGGCAGAGGCCAGGGGGAAGGGTAAGTATGAATATTAAGCATGTAGAGTTGATCAGGATAGACCTATAAAGGAACAAGGCCTGAAATTCATTTTTTATCAGTTCTCTTGATGATATCTATCAAAAATATAGTTTAAATCATTTCCCCCAGACTGATCAATGAAAAACTTTCAGTTCTATGAGACCTTCTTGTACAACTTATACTACCAATTTATATGATAATGGAAATAAAATTACAAAACAGAAGGGATTCCTGCAGTGATATGTGGTTGCCTGGATGATTTCTAAAGTTCCTTCAAATTCTAAGCTTCTACAGAGAAATTTTTTTTTGATCTCCTTTATTTTTATGTAAATAATAAAAAATATCATTTGGAATGTTTTTCACTGCTGTTGACTATGGAGCCATATTCAGCTTATACCTTATATCAATAAGACTCTTCTGTTCTACGGCGCCTGGGTGGCTCAGTGGGTTAAAGCCTCTGCTTTCAGCTCAGGTCATGATCTCAGGGTCCTGGGATCGAGGCCCTACGGCGCCTGGGTGGCTCAGTGGGTTAAAGCCTCTGCTTCTCTCTGTCTGCCTGCCTCTCTCCCTCCTTGTGATCTCTCTCCCTCTGTGAAATAAATAAATAAAATCTTTAAAAAAAAAAAAAAGACTCTTCTGTTCTGATTTTGCTTCTTTGGAAAGAAAATACAGGGTGCCTGGGTGGCTCAGTCTGCCTACTTGTAATCTCTCTCTCTCTGTCAAATAAATAAATAAAATCTTTAAAAAAAAAAAAAAAGAAAGAAAATACAAACCTTAAAGTTTGAAGGAAAAAAATGGCTTTTTTAGATCAATCTAACATTTTTTTTTTCAGTAGCTCCCAAAGATTCTGATTTCCTTTCTGCTTTTGAGAAAGTACTTTACTGCTGAGTGGAGAAACTACGTATTAGGACATTACATTAAAAAAAAATCATACAAATAATTGTTGACTGTGATGAGTGTTAGAAAAAGCATATAGAACAAGGACCCACATATGTTAGGTGGTCAAGAACATTTCCAGGGAAGGGGCATCTGAGCTGAGATCTGAAGGGGGAGGGCAGGCAGAGTCTGTTTCCAGCACAGGTAATAACAGGTACAAATTACCCCGAGGCAGAAGGAAACAAGAAGGCCAATGGCTTCAGCTACTGAATCTCAGGGGAGAGAGCTTCCTGCTACTAATAGTTCATGCATTTTAGCCTCTAAAGAGAAGTCACAATACCTTCAATAGAGTGCGGATATCGTCTTTATTGGAGTGTCCATCTACTCGAGTTACCCTGTATTCCAACCACTGCTGAACGATTGCTTTTTCTTCTGCAGTGCTCCCAAGCAAATACTCTTTGTTGGCCTGCTTGACAAGATGAGCTGCTATAGTAGTCAGTCCTGTTAGACTTGGGCCATTGTTTGTTTGAAGAACTGGAATCTTAAAAAGAAAAAAAAAATTCTTCTGATAAATTTAAAAAGCAAATACCAACAGGACCTTAAGTTCTAAGGAATCGCTAAATCCCCCACTGTTTTTTTAAACGTCCTAGGATTCTACGCTAAGATAGTAAATTATGTTCAAATGAAAATCAGGAAAATAGTAGTTAAGATGTCATTTACAATTTGATAACAGATGCTTGAAGTGAAACTGATAGTAAAATTGCAAAAATCAATGCTTCTACATTAATTCATAATTGGGCATATACAATAGGAAAAAATGGAAATCCTAATAATATTGCATTAATTTTGGTCAAGTTTACTAATACCCTATTTTAGCAAGATGAACATACTTAAATAGGTTCCTGACTTCTGTAATAACAAAAGGTTATGATTACAGTAACACTGACATAATGTTGATATAGTTAGAACCACCAAGTGAGATTTGGGCTGGTTTTAGTGATAAGTGATCTAATATGATTATATCTCATTAACTAGGTATGGACTGTGACAGTGACTTGTTTGCCATGAATTGCACATCAACCAATTTTGGAATCACTTAGAGTGAAATCAGTGTCAGCCAATATTTCATTGTTAAAAAACATTCCGAAATATAATTGGGGCCACTGGGCTTCTGGGCTTCAGGTAATTGTCTGAAAAATAATCCTGTTTTTGTTTCTCTAATTAGGAGAGCAATACAAAGGCTCAGAGTATAAGAAACTGACAGTTAATTTAAATGTTCTCCATGCACATGCAAGCAACCAAAGCACAATGAGAAATTTAAAAGAAAACGAAAGGCATCATCTGATAGGGAGACTGACCAATCACAAATAACAATATACCATCTAAATGACCCAAATAAAATTAAAAAAGAGTATTTGGGAAGACTGGCTGATTTCTGCAGTCACTAAAGAGTACCTTGTATTTGTAAAGTGATTTACACTTTGCAGGGCACTTTCATGCTCACATCTAGGTCAATAGGACTCTGTGAAGTATACAAAGAGATTAACCTTTTACAGATACAGATTCAAAGGTTACCTCCTACAAGTCAAAGGAAGTAATTAAAGCTACTCTCTGGTTTTCCACTTCTCACTTACTTCCCATTCACTACTTAGCTCCCTGAATTTTCACTTTTGCCTTCACACTCAAATGAAGCTTCTATCTCTAAGATCACCAGTAATATCTTTTTAAAAAATGCACTGAAAAAAAAAACAATAAGGAACCCTCTGGGGGTGCTGGTTCTATTGTTTTATTCCTTGTTGGTTCGCTCCTTGTGTGGTTACCTACCTGTGTTCACTTTGTGGTAACTCACTGAGATTTATTCGCTTTTCTGAAGGTATGCTATACTTAAAAAACAAAAAATAAAAACAAAAAAAGAACTTGCAATCAATGAGCGTGTGGGGGGAAATGACATTTAATTCTAAAGAGAATTATCTGTAAAAATAAATTATCCATTATCCTACACTGCTAACTCAAAACTTCCCAGTTACCTTCTCATTACATCTTCTAAGTTGGTGAGTAATTTCATCATCATCTTACAGACAAAGAACCAAGGTCACCTGCTTTGTCATGGCAAAATCAGGGTTTGGATAAAGTAAGGTTGACTTGAAAGTCCCTTCTCTTTCCTTCATCTAAATCTAAAGTACACAATCTAAAGTACACAAATCTTAAGTAGTTGCTATCATGGGAAACATGCTTTTTCCTACATTCATTTTAGGATGCCATAGTCTTCGAAGTAATCATCGTTGATAGCCAATAAGTAATATTATAATATGCTGATGTACCATAATTTAACGAACCATTCTCTGAAATTTGGATCTCTGGTTTGTTTTCAATTTTTTTTTAATTTCCTTAAATAACCTTTATACCCAGCATAGGGCTTGAACTCATGACCCTGAGAGATCAAGAGTTGCATTCCCTACCGACAACCAGCCAGGGGACCCTGGATAGTTTTCAATTACACAATCACCCCTTATCTGTGGGGAATATATTCCAATACCCCCAGTGGATGTCTGAAACTACGGATAGTACTAAACTCTCTATATACTATGTTTTTCCTATACATAAATACCTATGATACAGTTGAAGTAATGAATTAGGCACAGCAGTATAAGATTAACAGCAATAACTAATAATAAAGTAGAACAATTATATCAATATACTGTAATAAAAGTTATGTGAATGAGGTTTGTCTCTCTCCAAATATCCTATTCTACTGTACTCACTCTTCTTATGATGATGATGCAATATTTCAAAATGCCTATATAATCAGATGAAGTGAGGTGAATCATGTAGGCGTTGTGACACAGTGCTAAGGCTACTCCTGACCTTCTGACACTGTCGGAAGGAGGATCATCTGTTTCTGGACATGGCTACCATGGGTAACCGAAACCGCAGATACCGAAACCATGGATAGAGAGGAGACACAGACGGATGACTACTGTATAACTGGTAATGATGCAAAGAATGCTTTATTACTTGATGTGGAGAACAAAGGCAAAAGAAAAAAATTAAATTTCCTTACAACTTACAGCCCAATGACAAGTCCTGGAGACAGGCAGAGTGACATTCCTCTAGGAACTCAACTGCCTCCATCGATGTTAATACTTTGCTAAAGGTAAAAGGCAACCTTAGCCTAACAGGAGCCTGACCTCCAGGATCTTAAGCTTTCTTTAACATATAAAAACCCCTTTCAAAACTTCCTTTATCTCTACCCACAAGATATATGTTAGTACTCATCCTCCAAGCATATAGCCCACTGACATATGTCTGAAAGGTCTCATGACTAAGGTTGTACTAGACAGTAATAAACGATCTTATCCGAACAATAGCTAGCCCCTCAAGGTCCTGGAAACCTTGCTTCCAAATTTCTTTGAGACTTATGCTGTCCTTCGCCCTCTCCCAACGTGAAACTATATAATCAGTCACTCCTCACAATCCCTGTGCAGCTCTTTTTGTCCACGGGTTCAAAACCACCCCTTTAATAAAACCACCCCTTTTGCACCAAAGACGCTTCAAGAATTCTTTTTTGACAATTCACTCCAAACCCCAACATTTTCCCATCATTGATGGCTTATTGCTGTCAGTTGTCTCCCTTCCCCACCAAAAAAAACCCATAAAAAAAACCCCATTTTCATTTAGTCCCACCCCTTTCCCCAAATACATAAATATAAATAGAAACTTTCAATAGCTGCCTTCTGTTAAGACCAAAAAAAAAAAAAAGTTTTAATTAAAATAAGAAATAACACTCTGAACTCCAAAGCCCTCACAACTACCCTCAAACTATAATTTGGGGCTTACGTTGCATTATAGCATTTTTCATATTGGTCTACTTCTTGCCCCAAACATCCCAATCTTTCACATTTGGTCTTAAACACTTTAAACACCAGCTTTTCTGTGAAGTTTACGAATCTATTCCCACAGTCAAAATTAACTTTCTCCTCCCCATTCCTCAATAACATCTCCTCTGTTCAGGAGATGTTCTGTCTTGCCTTAAATTAATTGCCAATGACTGTTTCTCATACGAGGTAAGCTTCCTGAAGGCAAGACTCCTGTCTTGGCAATGTTCTCTAAAAAAACAGAAACCAAACTAGGGAGCAGTGTGTGAAGGGAAGGCATCAGCATGAGCCCAGAGGAAAAAGCAAAATCAGTGGGCTTTGTCTCCAATCAGTGGGATCATCTTAGGCAAGCCCCAAGACTTTTCTAGGCTTCAGTTGAACTTACATGTAAAAATTACACTAGGACTGCTTTTTAACATAAACCAAACGAAGAAAAGAAAAAGTAAGAAAAAATAAACGTCACATGGAAAAAATCTCAAGGGGGCAAAAAATATTATCTATCCAAAGTAGTCTCCTTAGTCATTCTGCTTTCCTACTGCATTTCATCCACGTCAAACAACGATGTTTATGAAACACAAATGTTCTTCACCTCCCTGAGAAATCGAAGTCCTTACATCTTACCAATTTCATACTGTGTTAACCTTCCCCTTCATTCTCCGCATGTCTCACACTGAACTTGAACAACTCGGAAAAACCTTCCTTGAATCTCCCAGATTGGACCAAGACAATTATGCGCTCTCTCAGCCATCTCGGCTTCAATGTAGCATTTTTCACTTATTGTAGTTAAAACCGCAGCCATATGTGTCTACCCAGGTTAAAGCCAAGGTTCCTGAGGAGAAAGGAGTGAGTCCGTCTTCTCAATCCCTGCTGCACTCCCCAGTCCCAGCACAGCTACTCGGCAGCCCGTTAGCTCCCTGGAGTAGCTGCTTGACACTGAATGAAAGATAATGTTATAGCAAGTGCTGTCACTGAACGCAAACAGGGGGCCTCCAGATCGGTCTAAGGGCTCTCTGACGGCCCTCCTCGCTTTCCTAAAACAGGATGACAGTTTCCCAGGAGAAAAAAGTTCAGGCCAAGCCGGGACGGTGCAGATTCCCCACAACCCTGACGAGCCAGGTCCGCAGGAGGAGACCGAGGGACGCCAGCCAGCCCGCCCTGCGGCGCAGACACGTGGGGAGAAGAGCCGCATCCTCCGCCTCTGCCGGCCAGCCCATCTTACCTGGGCTCAGCAGGGCCCGTTCCTGTCCACCTCTTCCCCTCAACGCCGTCCCGCTTCTCACCTGGCGCTCGCCCTGAGCGCTGTATTTGTTCCCTTTACTCAGCCCCAGGGATTTCTCCAGCAGCGTCAACTCCGCGGCCGCCGCCATCTTCCGGCAGGAGCTCCCGGCAGGGGCGGGACCAGGGCAGCAAACATCTCTTGCATTGGCTGGCAGGGAAGGCCCGCCCACACAAACGTTACCAGCTATTGGCTGAACGCAGCGGGGCGTGGAAAACGCGCCTGCGCGCAGGAGGCGGGGCAAAGGTAAGGCGGGGGGTGGAAAGATTGGTGTAAGGTGGAGAGGTGGTGGCGAACAGCTCTGTGAGTTCCTGGAGTTGCTGAGGACGTGTTGGCATAATGGGCTTTGGTGTTGCAGTAGACGGAGTCTGCCAAGTTCTAGGTAGCAGGTTGTTATCCTGGCTGTCAGAGTTAACTGGTTAGCTGATTTGGCATGCTAGGAGACTTTTTATGCGTAATTGGAGTCGAGATTTACCTTAGCTTGGCTTGGGAATCTCTGAATTTGAACCATCAAATTAAGTAGCAAAGAGTTCACAATCTATTAGGAATTTCTAACAGGGTGTTGTTATTCATGGGGATTTTAATCATATTGGAAAAACAAATTTTTCTTCTTCAATATACAGCTCAATAGTAGCAGTAGCATTAAAATTTAAAGATTATTTATAGAGCACCCTGTTAGAGACCATCAGGTAATTCCTGTGGCCCACGAAAATCAGCCATTAATAGTTTTAATGATCTTATTTGCAATACCACAAAGATAAAGTATTGATGTAATTTATGTAGTTTTTATCAGGTAAATAAGCAATGCACATGACTTTCCCCCTGAGCTGTTAAATGCTTACATCGTTTAAGTAGAAAATGGGTAGTGTATGTTGAAGCCTGGACTTCTTCCAAAAGATTTCTGGAAAATTTTTTTCCACATTGAAAAGTGAATAAACAAAATGTGTATTAGTCTGAGAGAAATGTAAAGGAAGTACTACAAGGTAGCTCATCACTAATTCAGAAATACGGACATTACATAGGGAAATGTTGTCCCTCTTTGATACCTTCCTTACCTCCAAATACTTAATGAGTTAACACTGGAAGCAGAATTAAATGTAAGGAAAAGGAAATTTGGTCAAATCAACATAAACAAAATACAAAGGAAATTCTAGTGTAAGGGGATTGTTGCACATTGATTTTCTATTTTCCATATACAGAGAAATTGAATGACTATTTCACTACTTCTAAAAAGGCCAGTCCTCTGAGAAAATTCACCTATCTATTTTCAGTGTTTAGGTTCAGTTTCTGCTTATAATAAAACATTAAAAAAATTCCACAGTTATGTAATTCCAGTGGATGGTATATTTTAAGTAAGTCTTTTTTTAAATAATTATTTATTTATTTATTAGACAGAGAGAGAGAGAGAGACAGAGGGAGAAGCAGGCTTTCCGACAAGTAGGGAGCCCGATGTGGGGCTCCATCGCAGGGCCCTGAAATCATGACCTGAGCCGAAGGCAGCTGCTTAACCGACTGAGCCACCCAGGTGCCCTAAAATAAGTCTTGACCTAAATGACCTGAACTGTGATTTGAGCTCCAGGATAAAAAAAATAACTGAACGGATATTCCCCTAAATGACAGAAGTGATAATCTGAAGGAGTAAGATTGGATAATGGGTAGAATATCACCTTTTAATATTTCCAGTTTAAATTATTGCAGATAGATTTTGTAATTACAAAGGAAATTTGTTTTAATGTAAGTAGAAGCTTCTTCCCTTGAAGCCCTGAAGTTTTTTAATACTGAATTTCTTTTTGTTTTCTGATATTCTTACTTTTGTTGTGGATGTTCATGAATGGGGGTGGGAGAAAATTGATTAACCAGTGCAGTGCTTCTGAGATGAAAGGAAAGGGAGGTGGTGCCACATAAAAGAGGCAAATTTAAATTGGATTCCAGGATCCAGAGGTTCTATACTCTATTCAGCACTAACTGGTTGTATTGCTCTAGGTGGGCAATTAGCCTCATTAAGACTCTGTTCCCCTCCTCCAAAAAAGGATTCAGTTTCCCCAAATACAACCGCAGTAGGCTTGGATTCTAGCTGGTTCCTTTTGGTGTTGACATTATGTCTTTCAATGTTTAAGGTGAGCACATGTATTTCACTTTTTGCCTTAAAGTGAACATGCAATTTTGTATATTTTTGCCTTAAAGTGAGCATGTGTTTTTGTACAACTAATGTAATTTTGTAATTATAATTTTGAAATGAACTGCACCACTAAAGTAATTTTGTATGGTTGGCTGGGAAGCCTTTTTTGTGGCCAGTTGTAACATATAAATATCACAGCTTGCTTGTTTTAAACAGAATTTAGGGGTGGCAATAGAGGGATCTAGGTGTCCCTGTCATATTCTCTATTCTTAACACTAACAGATGAGAAAGAGATCAGAAGTGCTTCATATAGACAGGTCAGGCTTCATGGGCATACAACTTAGAAGGGTCCCTGTGCTTGGTTTAATGCTCTGCTGTTGCCATCTTGAAATTCTTTATATATATATATAACATATATGTATATTATATACATATATGTAATATACATGTATATATTATATACATATATGTAACATATGTGTATGTAATACATACATATATGTGATATATGTATATGTGTGTATACACACATATATGTGTACATATATATAATATTTTTTGAGAGAGAGAGAGAGCACGTATGCATGCATGTGATTTAAGCTGGGGCAGGGGGTGGGGGGAGGCAGGAGAGAGGGAATCCAAAGCAGGCTCCATGCCCAGCACAGAGCCCCATGCAGGACTCAATCTCACGACCCCGAGGTCATGACCTGAGCTGAAATCAAGAGTCAGATGTTTAACCGACTGAGCCACCCAGGCACCCCCCATTATAGTTTTTTTTTAAAAGGACACTGCACTTTCATTTTACAGTGGGCCCCATGACTTACATAGCCAGTCATGCATGTAGAGCTTATTACCTTTGCTCCGGAGTTTAATAGACTAAGAAGATTTCAGGAAGCATTTGAGGTTTGGACATTCCATGTCCAGTGCTCAAATATATCTTTAATAAATGCAGATCTATTTCAGGAACTTCAACATGATCTACCATGGCTGCCTGTGTACCCTCCTTATTTGCCTCCTCAGGAACCCAAAGGGAAACTAATCCTTGCTGAGCACTATTGTGATTGCGTTCAGTGTGTTAGCATAATTTATATCATTCAGTCTCTACAAAAATAGTAGAAGATGTGTGACCCTCCAGGTATGATTCAAGTCAGGACATTTGGATGCAATCAACAGTATCTGCTCTAGGCAGGGAGTACAGGAAAGTTCACAATAATGTTAGGCTGGAGGCTAGAGAAATAATCTCAAACCTAGGGTTCCAAAACCAAGGTGGAGAATTGGCCTTTTAGGAAATTTCTACCACATATGTCATGGCTACAAAGTACAAACACCAGAAATTAGATGTTACGGCAGCCACTACTACTACCAGCATCAAATGCCACTTCTGCCTCAGGAACATGACCTTCAAATCATTGGGAAACTTCTCTTTCATCATTACCTGTGGAAACTGGATGCCTGGGCTACTAGCTTTTCCAGCAGAAATGGCAGGTCCATGCACAGTGGCTTCCTAACATTCCACACTTCTGGATCAAAGTTCTGACTGGCGGAACTTAGTCACTTGCTTGTGTCCAAGGCTGTAAGTTAATCCAGGAAATTGAGTTTTGACTTCCATATTCAAGAGGAATTGGTTGTAATTTTTAAAAAAGATTTTATTTATTTATTTGACAGAGAAAGAAAGAGAGAGAGAGATCACAAGTAGGCAGGGCTGGAGGCAGAGAGAGAGGGAGAAGGAGACTGCGTGTTGAACAGAGAGCCCAGTGCGGGGCTCAAACCCTGGACCCTGAGCCGAAGGCAGCGGCTTAAACCACTGAGCTACCCAGGTGCCCCTGAATATATCTTTATCTCTAGTACTATGACTAACTGATTGAAATAATGGAGATGGTCATTATACAATGCTTATCTGCTCTGCATTGTAGGAACAATATAATTATAAAAAATGTATAACTATCAAAAACTATAACTACTTGTATAACTATCAAAAGTGGAGAGATAAGATGAAGAACATATGGAAATGAGACTAGCTTGCTGATTGGTGTTGATTAGAAGAAAAAAGCTGGGGGCGCCTGGGTGGCTCAGTGGATTAAGCCTCTGCCTTCGGCTCAGGTCATGATCTCAGGGTTCTGGGATCGAGTCCAGCATCGGGCTCTCTGCTGGGCAGGGAGCCTGCTTCCTCCTCTCTGCCTGCCTCTCAGCCTACTTGTGATCTCTCTCTCTCTCTGTCAAATAAATAAAATCTTCAAAGTTACTCTTAAAAAAAAAGCTGTTATTTCACATTAGGTGCTGAAGGAGCAGGAGGGAAGGAGGAAAGGAGAAAGGAAAGATTTCTAGCAAATTTCACTGGTGTTCATAATAGGTAGGCGATAGGCAGTATCCCAAAGAAGAGAGGATGCAGTTATTATATAAAGGTATTATTCTAAAGGTAACATTAGAGCAAAAATATAAACTTTCTTAAGCACCAAAAGAAAGAGAGCAAAAGAAAGAGAGAATGCAAACAAATAAAGCAGATAATGTAAGTGGATGACTGTATGTCCGTCTGTACCCATTTAACAGAACTGAGCCCAAGTATATGGATTATATTAATAAATATGTAGGTTTAATTCACCTTAAAAGAAAAGGATTTAATTTTTTAAAAGATTGTTTATATTTATTAGAGAAAGATAGTACACATGAACAAGGTGGAGTGGCAGGGGGCAGGGAGAAACAGATTCCCTGCTGAGCAGGGACCCCCTGACACAGGGCTCCATCCCAGGACCCTGAGATCACAACCTGAGCCGAAGGCAGATACTTAACTGACTGAGCCCCCCAGGTTCCCCAAAAAGGACTTTAGAACTGTCTAACCAAGCAAAATTCACATGATGCTATTTGCAAGAGCACATCCAAAATAACAAAGGGTACTTTATAATGCTAAAGGCTATAGTATATGATAAAGATAAAATATAGTGATTAATGTTATGTACCCAGAAACATGACAAAATTTTCACCAGCAGATACAACAGGAGATGGCTGGCAGGAGAAGTAGAAACTCAGGAATAATAGGAGCCTTTAGTGTATCTCCCTCAATCTGAGACAGAGCAAGCAGAAAAAAAATCAGGAAGAATATAGAAAATCCAAAAAGATAAACACTAATTTAGAACATACACATATGTACAAATCTCTGAAACCTGATAAATAGAGGAAACAGCTTATGTATTAGTTTTCCTATGGCTGCTGTGACAAATTCCTACCATCTTGGTGGATTATAACAACAGAAATTCATTTTGTCGCATTCTGGAGACTAGAAGTCCAAAATTAGTTTCATTGTGCCAAAATCAAGGTGTTGGCAGGCTGCATCATTCCAATCAAGGCCAGCATCTTCAGATTTCTTTCTGTTCCATCTTCACACACCCTTCTCCTTTGTGTATCAAGTCTCCCTCGGTCCCTCTCTCGTAAAGACGCTTGTAGTTGCATAGAAGTCCCAGTTGGATAATCCAGTTATTATAAGCTAAGTTAATCCTTAACTTAATCATATCTGCAAAGACCCTTTTTCATATTCCTTTATAGAGTAATATATTTCCAGGTTCTAGGGATAGGACCTGATATATTTGGGGGTCACTGTTAGCCTGCCATACCTTCATATTGAGTGCACATGAACATTCATGAAAATTGATTGCATCTTAGATCACGAAAAAAAATAAATAAAAATAAATTTGAAAAATAATAAATTCTAAAGAATAAAAATAATTTATGACCACAATGCAGTAGAATAAGAAACTAATAAAAATAAAAATTTAAAAAGACTTCTTTTAGAAATATAAAAACATTTTAATAAGCAACTCTTGGGTCACTGGGGAAACACAGGGTAAAATAGCAGAATCTTGTGGATCTATAAATGCAGTTATGATAGGAAAATTTATACTGTGAAATATTTATGTGAATAAAAATGAAAAATAAATTAAAATAAAATTGAAATGTAAATAATTTAAAAAATAAGCCAGAGGAAAGCACAAGGGAAGAAGTGATAAATATAAAAGAATTGTGTAAGGAAACAACAATAAAAACACAAGAGTAGAACTTATGAGTAAATTTAAATTGCAAAAGTTGAAAAATTCACAAAATCAACAAACCGCTAGCTAGTATGTAGTGAAAAACATAAAAAGGAGAAAGCATAAATATACAGAATTAAAAGTGACGAGGGCAATAACCATCATAACAGAATTTTTTTTGAAATATTTTATTTATTTATTTGACACAGAGAGAGAGAGAGAGAGAGAGAGAGATCACAAGCAGGCAGAGAAGCAGGCAGAGAGAGAGGAAGAAGCAGGCTCCCTGCTGAGCAGAGAGCCTGATGTGGGGCTTGATCCCAGGACCCTGGGAACATGACCTGAGCTGAAGGCAGCCGCTTAACCAACTGAGCCACCCAGGTGCCCCAACAGAGAGAATTTTAAAAATCATGAGATTTACTTTGTATAAATCTCTGCAAATAAAGTAAACTTAGATAAAGTTTCCTACAAAAATTTTTTGAATTTTTTTTTCTAGGAAAATACAATGTAATCAAATTGACACCAGTGAGAAAGATATCCTAAAGATTCCATAGTAATTACTGTGGAAGTAGAGGAAGTAGTGAAAGAGCTGCCTCACAAAAAAGTAACAGTTCCAGATATGTTCCCAGTGGACTTCTACCAAAGTTAAAGATCAGATCATCTCAATGCTGGTTAAACTACTCCAGAGCAATGAAGAGAAACTTGGAAATTTGTTTTGCAAAGAGACTAAAGCATTGATCCCTAAACCTGTCAATGATATCTCTAAACAGGAAAACTACAGAACAAATCTGTTATAAATATATGTGTAAAAATCTTAAATAAAATATTAGCAAATAGAATCCAATTATATATAAAAAATACATGATGAATACATGGAATTCATTCCAAGAATGCTAGGGTGGTCCAACATTAGGAAATCTGTTAATATAATGTTAATCTGTTAATCTGGCTAAGGAGAAAAATCCTTATAATTATCACTGCAGGCTCAGAAAAGTCATTTAACATTATTCAATACTCATTCACATTAAGGACACTCAATAAAATAGGCATTAAGGGCGCCTGGGTGGCTCAGTGCGTTAAAGCCTCTGCCTTCGGCTCAGGTCATGATCTCAGAGTCCTGGGATGGAGACCTGCTTCAGGCTCCCTGCTCAGCAGGAAGTCTGCTTCCTCCTCTCTCTCTGCCTACTTGTAATCTTTCTCTGTCAAATGAATAAATAAAATCTTAAAAAAAATCTTTATAAAATAGGCATTAATATATACATATATGTGAGTGTGTGTGTGCATGCACATGTGTGTGCCAAAATCCCAAAGGTAGAGTTTACTTTTTATTTAATAGGAGAACATTAGAAGCTTACTTGTTAAAGTCAGGAAAAAAAGCAAGAAAGCTCACCATCTCCACTGTTTCATAGCACGTGTGAGAGAGTTTTAGCTAATGCTCTTAGATAAGAAGAAGTAACTAAAGGCATTCAAATAGAAATGAGAGGTCAAAATCTGTTTGTAGAGAATTTGATTTTATATCTTGAAAACTCAAGATAATCAATGGAGAAACTACAAATAATAAGAGAATTTATCAAAGCAGCAGATTATAATAGCAACATAAAAAATCAATAGTTAGAAGTTATAATTAAAGAGAAGATCCCATTTGTATTAAATATTTAAAAATAGAGATATAAAAACATGGTGTTAGCCATGTGAAAAACAATATAAAAACACAAAACTGCAAAAGTTCAGTTGAACGAATGGACAGACATGCCATATTAATTTATAAATTACCAAATTTTCTTTTATTAATGTTGTGAATCACAGTGATTGATTTGCAAATATTGAAGCACCCCTGCAGCCTAGGAATAAATCCCACTTGATCGTAGTGAATAATTCTTTTAATGTAGTGTTGGATTCAATTTGGTAGTATCTTGTTGAAAATTTTTGCATCCATGTTCATCAGGGATATTGACTTGTAATTCTACATTTTAGTGGTGTCTTTGTCTGGTTTTGGAATCAAGGTCTTGCTGACCTCGTAGAATGACTTTGGAAGCTTCCCTTCCATTTCTATTTTTTGGAACGGTTTGAGAAGAAAAGGTATTAAATCTGTAAATATCTGGCAGAAATCACCTGGGAAGACATCTGGCCCTGGACTTCTGTTTGTTGGGAGATTTTTGATTATCGATTCTATTTCTTTGCTGGTTATAGGTCTATTCAAATTTTCTCTTTCTTCCTGTTTGTGTTTTTGTAGTTTGTATATATCTAGGAATTTATACATTTCTTCCAAATGGCCCAGTTTGTTGGCATATAATTTTTCATAATATTCTCTTATAATTGTTTGTATTTCTGTGGTGTTGGTTGTTATCACTTCTCTTTTATTCATGATTTTATTTATTTGGGTTATTTCTCTTTTTTTGATAAGTCTGGCTAGGAGTTTATCAATTTTATTAATTCTTTCTGAGAACCAGCTCTTAGTTTCGTTGATCTATTCTCCTGGGTTTTGTTTGCTTGTTTGTTTCTATGTCATTTATTTCTGCTCTAATATTTATTGTTTTCCTTCTAATGCTTGCTTTAGATTTTATTTGTTCCTTTTCTTGGTCCTTTAGGTATAAGGTTAGGTTGTGTATTTGAGATTTTTCTTGCTTCTTAAGGTAGGCATGTAGTGCTATATCCTTCCCTCTTATGACTGCCCTTGCTGCATCCCAAAGGTTTTGGATCATCATGATTTCATTGTAATTTGTTTCCATATATTTTTAAATTTCTTCTTTAACTTAACTTATTTTAATTTAATTTCCTGGTTGACCCATTCATTCTTTAGTAGGATATTCTTTTACCTCTATGTATTTGTGGTCTTTCCAAATTTTTTTTTTTTATGGTTCACTTCATGTTTCAAAGCATTGTGATCTGAAAATATGCAGGGAATAATCCCAATCTTTTGGCATCAGTTGAGACCTGGTTTGTAACCCAGTATGTGGTCTATTCTGGAGAATAGTGCATTCGAAAAGAATGTATATTCTGCTGCTTTAGGTTGAAATGTTCTGAATGTATCTATTAAGTCCATTTGGTCCAGTGTGCTATGCTGATGAATGAAGCAACTCAGTGGCGACTGCCGGGTCATTTGTCCTGTGAGAGGCAGTGCCACCTCTCCCAAATGCACGCCAAGAAGGGGAACGGTCTCTCCCAGGGCAACCCAGGGGACCCTCAGACGAGGCTGTCCACTCCCTGGCCTCTGCCCTCCTCCCCAGTAGCTCCACTGCTCCCACCAGCTCCCCCCTGATAGTGGCACGGATTTCTAAAACTTTAGACTTTGAGCTCTGTTGCTTGTAAAAATTTGTAATAAACGGCCCTGCTTATTTCCCCAGTCAATGATTTCAGGAAAATGTTTTTCTTGGGAATCCCCCTAAATGCTGCTTCCTTTCTCTCTCTGTCTCTTTCCTTTCTCTGTGATCACAGTTCCTTTCTCACCACAGCACCTGCAATTCTTTTCTCCCCCAATTCGCCTCTTTGTACCGCTTAATTTCCCACAGTGTGTGACCTCTTTTGTCCCTCTTATTGTGCAGTTTGTTCTTTTAGTCCTCAGATTGATTTCCTGAGTGTTCAGAATGATTTGATATTTATCTAGCTGTGTTCAAGCGACGAGGAAAGCATAGGGTCTCTCTACTACTCTGCCATCTTAACTCCTTACCTGCAACATACGGGTATTTTCTTAAGCCTAATTCTAGCAAAAAACTGTTAAATTAAAAGAAAAAATTGGATGGTCCGCCATCCAACTTTGGTGGATGTTGACTACAGCCCATTTTGTATACCAGGGAAATTAAATTACTTTCCCAAATTCACATAGCTAATAAACACATGATAGGGGGCATCTGGGTGGCTCAGTCATTAAATGTCGGCTGTTGGCTCAGGTCATGATCCCAGAGTCCTGGGATGGAGCCCCACATCAGGCTCCCTGCTCAGCAGGAAGCCTGGCTTCTCCCTCTCTCACTCCCCCTGCTTATGTTCCCTCTCTCGCTGTGTCTCTCTCTGTCAAATGAATAAATAAAATATCTTAAAACAACAACAACAACAACAAAAAACACTATGCACGAATCACCTGGAGTTTAAGAAAATGCAAATGTCATGCCATACTTCAGGAGATTCTGATTTGCTCTGTCTGGGTTGGGATCAGGTATTGGTATTGAAAGAAAAAAAAATATGAAAATCAAACCCCAGGTGATTTTTAAAAAGATTTTACTTATTTATTTTCAGAGTTGGAGAGTGAGAGTGAGGAAGAGTGCATGAGTAGGGGGAGGGGCAAAGGCAGAGGGAAAGAGAGAATCTGAAGCAAACTCCACACTGAGCAAAGAGCCCCCCTCAGGGCTCTATCCCACAACCCTGAGCTCATGACCTGAGGCGAAATCAAGAGTCAGACACTTAACCAACTGAGCCACCCCGGTGCCTCTAAGTTCTAAAGTGCAACTGGGGTTGAGACCCTCCACCCCTTAACAGACTGAGGATCTGAGATTTCCATTCAGCTTTCTTTTTAAAAAAGATTTTATTAATTCATTTGAGAGCGAGAGAGATAGAACTACTGTGGTGGAGCAGCAGAGGGAGAGGGAAAAGCAGACCCCACATGAGCAGGGAGCCTGATGTGGGGCTCAATACCAGGACCCTGGGATCATGACCTGAGCCGAAGACCATTGTTCAACTGACTGAGCCACCCAGGTGCCCTCAGCTCACCTTTCTGTTCTCAAGCCCACAGAGTTCTAACTTCCTGCTATCTCCTTACTCTGTGATTATGATGAGCTGATGCATGCTTTTTTTTTTTTTAAAGATTTTTATTTATTTATTTGACAGAGGGAGAATACAGCAGGGGGAGCATCAGGCGGAGAGAGAGGAAGAACAGGCTCCCTAAGCAGGGAGCCCGATGTGGGACTCGATCCCAGGACCCTGGGATTATGACCTGAGCTGAAGGCAGACACCTAATGACTGAGCCACCCAGGCACCCCTGAGGCATGCTCTTCCCTCAATGCTAGAAAGAGGAGAAAGGTAAATTTTATTTAAAATAATCACATGTTGTAATGAGCACTGGGTCTTAAATGCAAATAATGAGTGAATCATTGAACACTACATAAAAAATTAATGATGTATTGTTTCGTGACTCACATAACATAATAAAAAATGAATAAAATAATCAATGAATATATTTCTTAGATGGATTGGAGATATCCCTGTCAAGACAGCCTTACTCACAATAAAAATAACTTGAGGATTTGATTTTGTCAGATGGAACACTTCTCTAATCTGCTGTTTTAAATCCACAGTACCTTAGGATACAAATTGAACGTCAAATGAAATTAATTTGGCAAGTGGAACATGAACTGTCTGACTTTCCTTTTTGGAGCAGGCCTGACAGCTTTCTGCATGTCATATTGGCATCTGTTAAAATGAGCTGCATATGCCAGAAACTGTTACTGTATCAGATTGCTCTTAGCAGTGCCTATCAGAAAATTTTCAGTTTTAGGAGAGAGTTTAGCTTTCTATTTCAGAACATGTTGGAGTTTTGAACCCGTGTTTAAGTGACATCAACTGTGAGGTAACTAGGTGATGTATGTGCCACACGTGCTGGCTTTCTTTGTCACAGAGACCTCCCCTCTATTTGTTAAGCCATTACTATGTGCCAGGCACTGAACCAAGCACTAGGGACACATTGATGAGCACCCCTCCACCCCATCAAGCTTAGGGTGTCTTGAGGGAAGAGACTGGAAAACAGATAATTGCAACTCTGTAGTAAATAATGATTGGGAAGTAGAGACAATGGCAAGAATACACAGAATGACACTTAACGTGGAACTGGGGGAGGTCAGGGAAATTTCCAGGAGGTCCTGGTACCTGAGCCAAGACTTGAAGGATGAACAGTTGGTTGGGAGAAAGGTAGGGTGGCGTGGTGTTGGGGGAGAGTTCTGAGTGGTGGGAATTGCATGTGCAATGACTGTACATGTGAGGAGAACATGATTCTTTGCAGGAACTGCCCATGGTGAGTACTAGAAGGATGAGTACTGGACAGGTAAGAGATGCTGGATCAGAAGGGCCTTGTAAGCTGAATTCAGAAGTCTTTACTTCAAAGTCTCTTAGGTCCCTCAAATTCAGCATGTCTGTAGTGAGCTTAATGTGTTGTCTCATGCCCTTTCCCCATGGCTACCCCTTCTCTCCTATTTCTGTCTCACTGAATGAGGCAAACATTTGCCCAAGTTAGAAGTCCAGGTGCCATCCCTGACTCCTACCTCTCCTTCATGTTCCAATGTGGGCAACAGAGTGTAGATTCAAGGCCCAAGACAATCTTCCTTCTCCTACCTCCCCAGCATAGGCAGACTGGCTAAGAGGGTCTACACTGGATCTGTGTTTGGGCCCAGATTGCCTTCTGGTCACTGTTACCCATGCATGCTGCTCTGCTGTTCCCCATCCTCATTGCTCATGCCTTATCATAAGCACCATCATAGACCATTTGAAAATTTTCAGCCACCTAGACTAGCTCCTACCTGGGGAACTTTTTTCCTGCCTTGGGTCCCAACATCCATTTTGTCCTCTTCCCTTCTGTCCTCCACCGTGCAGCTCCAGACATCTATCTAAACTGCCAATCTGTTTCGTCAGTGTCCTGCTAAACACTGAGAATTCAGTTCAGATTCCTTGACCCAGCAGCTAAGGTCCTGACCACCACTGACTTCTTCAGACTCACCTTTTGACACTTCCTGCCTGATGTTGTCTTCTCCAGCCCTGCCTGTCTCCTCACAGTCCTGAAAGCTCCCTGTGCCCTCTGGCCTTTGACCCTTTGCATCTGTGCTTGTCCCCACCAGAAATGCCCGCACACTCCTACCCTCGCCCTCACCTAGGGCTGGGGCTCTGAGCCCTCACAGCAGCCTTGGGCATGCTCCGCCCACAAGAAGTACCCCGCTGCACTGAAACTGCTTTCTTTTCTCTCTGCCTGCCACCAGCAAACCTTCTGAGGGCATAGACTCTGTCCTTTTTATTGCTGAGTCATCAACACCTGACACAAGGCTCGGGACAGAAGTGGGGATAAATTCATTTGTTGAATGTAAAAAGGGAAGTGCAAAGGTACAGAATGATGTGGAAAGCTATTCCAATGGGTCAAAATGATTAACCAGAAAATTGTGAAGATATGGTAGAGTTCTGCCTTTAAGTAAGTGTTGAAAACCCAAAAGCAAGAAATCCGTATGTGATCAGTAGGCCAGTGCAAGTAAAACGATTCAGAAAACACAAATTGGGAGTTGGCAAGCAGTGTCCTCAAGGAAAAATCATTTCCTTCAACAGCCCCCAATCAGTTATTTACTGATCACCTGAACCACCTTCTTTGAGCTCAGGAGGTGGCCATTTATCATCTCATTAGCACCATCTCACTGTCATACTCGTCATTGGACTATCAGACATTTGTCACTCACTGTTGTGCACCAGACACCATGTTAAGCTCTTTACTCATATTAACTTGTGGATCCTCACAACCACCTTTGAAGCAAATACTGTTATGAACCCCATTTTACAGATGAGAAAAATCGAGGCTCACATGAGGGTAAGAAAATACATTTTCAGAGCATTCAGAGAGAGAAGTAACTTTGAAGAATGAAAGAATCCAATTTTCCCCAGGTTTTGAGGCCTGCCCCTGCTGGACGGGTTCCTTGCAGCCTCAAACCTCTCAGACTCAGTGGCATCTCAGGGAAGCTCTAGACTCTTCTTGGGGACAGTGCTTCATCAGAACTCAGCTGGAGTGTGGCCTGAGAGCCATCCAGGGGTCACTGTTGCGTAGCAAGCTGGCTTGCCCGCCCGCCAGAAGCTGCTGCTGCCAACATTGTTGCTGAGCTGAGAATGTGTTAGGGAAGAGCTGTTGGCCCAGCTTCAACCTCAGCCCCAGGGGTGATGATGGCAGATAATCACAGGATTTGTAGCAGCAGAGTATCTGCCCAGTGTCTCCGGAGGAAGGCCCAAAGGTGAAGCGTGTCCTCTGTGCTACCCTTAAAGTGAAGAGTTAGCCTGTGACCAGCATACACTGACCCATCTCTTGGGACAGGCTAATTCTTTCTCATAAGAGGAGTACAGCTGTTGAGAGAACATGTGCTCATAGAGCTACTTCCTTTCAACCTGCTCCAGGTCACCTTCTCTCTGAAGACTTTCCTAATCCATCCATAGCCCTGCTCCTGACCAAGGCAGAGGTAACTGGCCACTCCACCTTTTGGGTCCCATTTAACTCTATAGGTACTTCCAACAAAGCACTTGCTACACTTCACATCTAGAACTCTTCCAAGTAGACAGTAAGTCACTGGGAAGGTGGCTGGCACAGAGTTGTCATTCAATAAATGTTTCTAGAATGAGCGAATGAAGATTAAATGAATAGTAATCATAGGAATGAAATTTTTTTGCCCTTGTTTTATTTTATTATTATTATTATTATTGTTATTATTATTATTATTATTTGCCCCAGGAGTACAGCTTACTTACACCTTTCATAGCACTCACCATAGCACTAACTCTCCTCAATGTCCATAACCCATCTACACTATCCCTACCCTCCCACCCCCCAGTAACCCTCAGATTGTTTCATGAGATTAAGTCTCTTATGGTTTGTCTCCTTCTCGATCCCATCTTGTTTCATTTTTTCCCTCCCTACCCCCATGACCCCCTGCCCCTCAAATTCTTCATATCAGAGAGATCATATGATAATTGTCTTTCTCTGATTGACTTATTTTGCTTAGCATAATACCGTCTAGTTCCCCCACGTCATTGCAAAAGGCAAGATTTTGTTTCTTTTGATGGCTGCATAATATTCCATTGTATATATATACCACATCTTCTTTATCCATTCATCTGTTGATGAACATCTAGGTTCTTTCCATAATTTGGCTATTGTGGACATTGCTGCTGTAAACATTCGGGTGCCATGTGCCCCTGAGGATCACTACCTTTGTATCTTTAGGGTGAGATAGCTAGTGCTATCAGTATATCAGTAGTGCTATCAGTATATCAGTAGTGCTATATCAGTAGTGCAATTGCTGGGTCATAGGGTAGCTCTATTTTCAACTTTTTGAGGAACTTCCATACTGTTTTCCAGAGTGGCTGCACCAGGTTGCATTCCCACCAACAGTGTAGGAGGGTTCCCCTTTCTCTGCATCCTCACCAACATCTGTCGTTTCCTGACTTGTTAATTTTAGCCATTCTGACTGGTGTGAGGTGGTATCTCACTGTGGTTTTGATTTGTATTTCCCTGATGCCGAGTGATGTTTAGTACTTTCTCATGTGTCTTTTGGCCGTTTGGATGTCTTCTTTGGAGAAGTGTCTGTTCATGTCTTCTGCCCATTTCTTGACTGAGTTATTTGTTCTATGGATGTTGAGTTTGAGAAGTTCTTTATAGATTTTGGATATAAGCCCTTTATCTGATATGTCATTTGCAAATATCTTCTCCCATTCCATCAGTTGTCTTTTGGTTTTGTTGACTGTTTCCTTTGCTGTGCAAAAGCTTTTGATCTTGATGAAGTCCCAATAGTTCATTTTTGCCCTTGCTTCCCTTGCCTTTGGTGATGTAATTATAGGAATGAAATCTTAGGGAGACAGAATAACACTGAAGAAAGAGGATGGGCTGTACAGTGGTCCGAACTATACACACAGGCAAAGATTAGCAGTCCCCATGCTGGTGTTGAAGGGACCCACTTGTCCCCATTTATGGAAGATATGGTTGGATTCCTACCCAAAAGCTATTTTCCTTCCTTTTCTTCCATACAATAAAGCCACCTTCAATAACACTGGCAGAAAGTACAGAGGCAAAACTAATGAACCAAAGTTTTGATCATTTTGGTTCCAAGTAGGTAACCTATTTCATGGTTTTTATTGCTAATAATTTTTAGAATGGATTTTTAAAAGTCATCCTTAGTCTCTTTTGCAAACTTCAGTTCAGTTTAGACTTTTTCTTTCCCAACAATATTCATGTATGTATATTGGTTACAGTTGTCTGCATAACAATTCCACAGACTCAGAAGCAGCATATACAAATTAATTTCTCACTCATGTCACTGTTGAGTGTGGGTCTCTGATCAATAGTCATTTAAAAACTCAGGCTCAGCTAGTCTAGTGGCTCCGTGATCACTGAAGGCCTCAACGTCCTTCTCTGGACCCTTTCAATCTGAACTATAGATGGAAACACTGGAAGAACATTGAGGGCCATGTCAACTGCTGTGGGCTAGGATTGAAATTATCGCATGTCACTTCTGTCCACATACCATTGGCTAGAACTCTGTTGTGAAGTTTCACATAACTGAGGAGAGGCTGAGTAATTGTTTCTGTGTATCTGCTGGTTCTTCAGTTTTTGCCCTCAGGTTCCGTTCTCCACTCTCTTTAGCTCTGCTCTGGGTCCCAGAAGACTGACATCACCCTATGGATGACATTACCCAAGATTTCTCACCCTCTGGCTTCCAGAAAGTTTCACTGTGGGAGGCACAGAGAGGGGATTGGAGGGCTAGGGTTTGGAGTTTCTATGCTACTCCCTTCTCGCATTTATTGAGCTGTCTGATAGAGTCTGACTCAATTTTTAATGTTTGATGGCTGACAGTTTTTAGGCTTCTGGCTAACCCTTCCCCACCAGCACACATCTGGTACTTTACATAAGGAAATTCCACACACCTTCTTCAGCTCTTGACATCAACGGAAAGTTTGAACCTCATAGTCCTGGTTTGGGCATGGGAACCCTTCTTCACTCTGATGCCCTAGGCATAATGAAGGCCAAAGCAACTCTCTGCTCTTTGCTTTTGGTATTCTAGACAGTCTTGCACCTACCCTTCTCTCCCCTGAAGTCCCCTGGGTGTGAGTAATAGACTTCCTTCTAAATCTCTTGGTGGACGAAGAAGTGTCATTAGTCGAGATGGTCAGCCTTGAGGAGGAGTCCATCCTGTATGTATGAGGTGACCAGAAGACAAGCTATGCTGAGAGCAGTTGGCAACCTAGCAGTGGTAATGGCTTTCTCTTCTCGTTAGTCCCTGGGTGCCTCAGCATCCCTTATTGGTTTTCTTAATCATTTCCGCACCTCTATAAATAGTTCTTTCATTAAAGTTTCTTGAGTCATCAGAGTTGCGTTCTGCTTCCTGCAAGAATCCTGATTGACAGTGGAAGAGGAAACAGGTTTGCTGAACATTTAGTCATTTGCTATTACATGATGGTCAGCGCCAACCTTTAGATTTTATCCTTGACTTTCAGCATATATAGATATATGGCCATGCTAACCTAAGTAGATAGGATTCGATTAAGAAGTTTAATAGAGGAGGATCTTTTCCATGTACTTGACATTATAGTGTCACTTTGCTCTAAAACATTTTTGAGAGTAGAATGGCATTTAGACATGTATTGGAATGAACACCACTCACCTAAGACTGGACTCCAGCTAACGCGGGACAAGCATGTTTCATGTAATTTTTCAGTGTAAGGCCAACTGTGATTCTTAATAAGGGAGCACTGCTGTAAAGATCAGTCTGCAAACTAGACACACCTTTTCCTCCAACTCATCCTGCTGAGGTGCATATAGATGTCTCTGGCTTAGAATCAGCTGGTGCTGGAAACAAGTCCATGTAATTAAGGAAGGAGCTGCTAAAGAAAATCAGGAGGACAGGGATGTGTTCCCACGATGGTCTTGAAATTCCATAGATGACCTGGCTGCTTGTACCTTATTCTCCATTGCTGCATTTAGATTAAGCGACTGAAACTTGTGTTGCTGGACTTTCTTTGATTTCATATCAAACATTTTCCAAATTGAAAGGCATTTTTCAAATTCCCTTAAAGTTTGTGAACAGGAATCACCAGGGAGACTTTGGTGTCTTTGCTCCTGATTTGTGTGCCCTCACTAGCTTGCAGCTCTTTTCTAGGTTCTCTGATGTTAAATTAATAACAAATGATGTGGAGCTGACAGGTAGGTCATGATGGAGAGTACCACGATAGTAAAAAAAAAAAAATCTCAATCTGTTACGTAGCACAATGTAAAACACTTTGTCAGGTTTTGCCTGTAGGTATTTTAATTTAACTTAAATATTTTACTCATACCTCTTTAACCCAGAGGACGGAAACATGGCCCTCAACATCTCTCTAGCAGACTTTGTAGCATGTATTAGTGTGATCCAGAATACCAAACTTTGCCCACTATTTGGGATTATTTGAAAAACACACTGAATGCTGCAAAAAGGATAAATATAATTTCTCGATGGGGGAACTGTCTGGTTCTCATTTGAAGTTACAAGAGGTCATACTTTGGATCAATATCAGCATTTTCTGACAAGCAGAGCTATCCAACTCTGAGTGCCTCAAAATCAATGTGCTCCTTGTCAGTCTGAGTATGTAAGCAATGGTAGACCACCTTGGAAATGATTCTTACCAAGTATACTGAATCTTGGAAGCATGATTTGACAGTATTTAAGCTGCATGCATTTAGTTGGTTTTGTAGATTAGGTTTCAATGCAATATTTCTTTAAAATATTTTTTATGGAAAATTTCCAACATACACCAAGTAGAACAAAGAATTGCTATACCAATCCCTCAGTTTTACAATGACAACATATCTTTTGAAGAGAGATGCTGCCACTGAATGTAAATTTAGAAACTGTGGGATTGGGTGATGTCTCAAGTTCCCATGATTCAGTTTTATAGGCTTCTTAAGCTTTCGTGTCTTGAAGGGTCTTGGTATAAATTGAATGAGAAGATTTCAATTTGTGCTCCTCCTGAGCTGTTCTCTTGGTCACGGGTCCTCTTCATCTCTGCTCCCATCTTTCGTGTAGACATCTACACATTTCTCTACTGGATACAGTTTTTGGGGTTTTTTTGGATAAATTTTGCTTCCTCTCTACATGCCTGTGGAGGGGTGAAGATAGACACACTTCACAACTGTTTCTGGTCTCTTCCTTTATTTTCTTTCACACCATCTGATTTTACTGAATGGTCAAGGCAACTTCAGGGAATTATAACAAAAGGAAGAAGGCTAAAACTGAATCCAAATTTGACTGACCTGTTAGTTCAAGATCTGTCCCTATCCCAGAAGTTATATCTTTCCTGAGGAACATACCCAGGATACCTTCATGGGCCTTCCCTAATTGCATTTCTTCCATTCATAGATTAATACAGTTTCACAGAGGGTTGGGACTTGGATTCCACTTATCAGCTCCAAGGAAGTCTGGGGTTGAGAGTTTCTGGCTTCTACCTTGAGAAGGTAGAACTCATAATTAGGGAAATTACCAGAATGTCGGGTGGTTGTTCAGAGATGCTAGTTGGCCACATGCGATGAATATGTACTATACTACCTATATTCTTTTTCACTGCGAGCCATCCCCTCACTCTTGCCAGAGTTATCATAAAATAGTGCTCTAATCATGTCATTTATCTGCTTAAACATCTCCATGTGACTCCCTCGTGTTTGGAGAGCCATTCTAAAATTCCCTAGCTCAACTGGGAACTCATCATGAGGTAGCCCCCACCTATTTTCCAGCTGCCTTTTTAACTTTCTCACTTGTTATATACTTAAGATGCTGAATTTCTCCCAGATCCTTCCAAGGGCCACACACTATTCCTCCATGGCTGTGGCAGAGATTCAGTATCTTCCAGCGTTCTCCTCTTCTCCCTCAATTATGGAACCTTTGATGCTCAGCTGGCCTCATAACTATCCAGGATAAATACCACATTTTCCAGTCGCTCATGCATGCAGGGGAGACCACGTTCTGGCTAGAATGACAAAGCTAAAGTGCCACATGAAGGAGCTCTCCCTTCTTTGCTGGAATGCAGATATGGATGGCTTGTGTTGAAAGAACCATGTTGGACCATGAGGAAGAGGCCATACTTGGAGTATGGCAGATAAACAAGATAGAAGAAGTCTGACATGCTGATGATCATAGAGATGCTGTACCAGCTCCAGATGCCTCTTTGTCATAGAGAAATAAAATTTTGTTTTGTTAAGCCAAGTTATTTTTGTTTTTGTTTGTGTTTTCCTGTCACACACATAGTGAAACCTAGTCCTAATTATTTCAGGGCCTTGATATGGATGACTTTTACCTACACGGAAAATTCCTATTCATCCTTCATCATTTAATTCAAATATAATCTCTCTGAAACTAGTGTTTTTTGGTCTTCTTCAAAATGAATGATTTACTATCCTATTTTATACCTAAAGAATTGTAGGTGGGCATTTTTTATAGCTCTTCTTACCTTGTGTTATAACGGATCACATTCTGTTCCTTCTGTCAGTGAACTGAATGAGGAGATTGCCTCTCATTTATCTGGGCACAACCAGTCTTTTTTTTTTAATTTAAATTAAAGTAGCCAACATATAGTATATCATTAGTTTCAGATGTAGGGTTCAATGCTTCATCAGTCGCATACAACACCCAGTGCTTATCATATCACTTGCTCTCTTTAATGCCCATCACCTAATTACCCTGTCTACCACCCACCTCCCCTCCAGCAAACCTAAGTCTGTTTCTTATATTTAAGAGTCTCTCATGGTTTTTCTCCCTCTCTAATTTCTTCTCATTCAGTTTTCCCTCCCTTCTCATATGACCCTCTGTGCTATTTCTTATATTCCATGTGAGTGAAACCATATAATTGTCTTTCTTTGATTGATTTATTTTGCTCAGCCTAATACCCTCCAATTCCATCCATGTCAATGTAAATGGTAAGTATTCATCATTTCTGATGGCTGAGTAATATGCCATTGTGTGTGTGTGTGTGTGTGTGTGTGTGTGTGTGTGTGTATGTGTGTGTGTGTACACACCACATCTTTATCCATTAATCTATTGATGGACATCTCAGCTCTTTCCACAGTTTGGCTATTGTGGACATTGCTGCTGTAATATTGGGGTGCAGGTGCCTCTTCAGATCACTACATCTGTATCTTTGGGGTAAATACCTAGTGGTGCATTTGCTGGATCATAGAGTAGCTCTATTTTTAACTTCTTGAGGAACCTTCATACTGTTTTCCAGAGTGGCTACACCTGCTTACATTCCTACCAGGAGCAAAAGAGGTGTCCCCTTTCTCCACATCCTTACCAACATTTGTTGTTTCCTGACTTGTTAGTTTTAGCCATTCTGACTGGTGTGAGGTGGTATCTTATTGTGGTTTTGATTTGTATTTCCCTGATGTCAAGTGATGTGGAGCGTTTTTTTCATGTGTCTGTTGGCCATTTGTATGTCTTCTTTGGAGAAATGTCTGTTCATGTCTTTTGCCCATTTCTTGAGTGGATGATTTTTTTTTTTTAGGTATTATTGTTTTTTGGGTATTATTGGATAAGTTCTTTATATATCTTGGATACTCACCCTTTTTCTGATATATCATTTGCAAATATCTTCTCCCATTCTGCAGATTGCCTTTTAGTTTTGTTGTTTCCTTTGTTATGCAGAAACTTTTAATCCAGATACATCCCAGAGGTTTTGAACAGTTCTGTTTTCATTTTCATTTGTTTCCATGAATTTTAAAAAATTCTTCTTTAATTTCTTGGTTGACCCTTTCATTCTTTAGTAGGATGCTCTTTAACCTCCATGTATTTGAGTTCCTTCCAAATTTCCTCTTGTGATTGAGTTCATCTTTTAAAGCATGTGGTCTGAAAATATGTAGGGAATAATCCCAGTATTTTGGTACCAGTTGAGACCTGATTTGTGACCCAATATGTGATCTATTCTGGAGAACGTTCCACGTGCACTTGAGAAGAATATGTATTCTGTTGCTTTAGGTTGGAATGCTCTGTTTATGCCTGTGAAGTCCATCTGGCCAGTGTGTCACTTAAAGCCCTTGTTTCCTTGTTGATATTCTGCTTCGATGATCTGTCCACTGCTGTGAGTGGGGTGTTAAAGTCCCCTATGATTGTATTATTATCAATATGTTTCTTAATTTTGTTATTAATTGGTTTATATAATTGGCTGCTCCCTGGTTAGGAGCATAAATATTTATAGTTGTTAGATCTTCTTGTTGGATAGACCCTTTAAGTATAGTGTCCCTCTACATCCCTTACTACAGTCTTTGGTTTAAAATCTAATTTGTCTGATAGAAGGATTGCTACTCCAGCTTTCTTTTGATGTCCATTAGATGATAATCATTCTCCACCCCTTCACTTTCAATCTGGAGGTGTCTTTGGGTCTAAAATGAGTCTTTTGTAGACAGCATATGGATGGATCTTGCTTTTTTTATTCAATCTGATACATAATGTCTTTTGATTGGAGCATTTAGCCCATTTACAGGGTAATTATTGAAAGGTATGAATTTAGTGTCATTGTATTACCTGTAAAGTCACTGTTTCTGTATGTTGTCTCTGTTCCTTTCTGGTCTATGTTACTTTTGAGCTCTCTCTTCACTTATAGGACCCCTTTTAATAATTCTTGCAGGTGGTTTAGTGATCACAAATTCTTTTAGTTTCTGTTTGTCTTGGAAGCTCTTTATCTCTCCTACTATTCTGAATGACTGCCTTGCTGGATAAAGTACTCTTGGCTGCATGTTTTTCTCATTCAGTAATATATATATCATGCCAGCCCTTTCTGGCCTGCCAGTTCTCTGTGGATAGGTCTTCGGCCAGTCTAATGTTTCTTGTAGGTTAAGGACCTCTTGTCTCGAGCTGCTTTCAGGGTATTCTTTTTATCTCAGATTTGCAAGCTTCACTATTATATGTTGGGTGTTGATCTACTTTTTATTGATTTTTGAGGGGGGTTCTCTGTGGTTCCTGGACTTGAATGTCTTGTTTCTTTCCCCAGATTAGGGAAGTTCTCAGCTATGATTTGCTCAAATATACCTTCTGTCCCTCCCTCTCTTCTTCCTCTGGGACCACAGTTATTCTAATATTGTTTTGCTTTGTGGTATCTCTGATTTCTTATAGCCTCCCCTCATGATCCATTAGTTGTTTTTCACTCTTTCCTCAGCTTCCTTACTTTCCATCATTTTGTCTTCTATGTCATTGACTCTTCTGCCTCATTTTCCCTAGTTGTTAGTGTCTGTTTTAGACTGCATCTCAGTTAAAGGATTTTTAATTTCAGCCCGATTAGATTTTAGTTCTTTTATTTCTACACTAAGAGATTCTCCAGTGTCTCTTACACTTTTCTTCAAGCCCAGCTAGTATTTTTCTAATTGTTTTTCTAAATTCTGACATTTTACTTATATCCATATGGATTAAATCTGTGGCAGAGAGTATTACCTCTGGTTCTTTCTTTTGTTGTAAATTTCTCCTTATAGTAATTTTGTTCAAAGAATAGATAAACAAGAGAAAAAAATAAAAAATATCAACCCTGACCCCAGCAAAATACACACTAGACACATCTGAAGACATCTGAAACCAAAAAAAGAAAAGAAAAAAAAAGGGGGGGGGAAGAGAGCATATAATCTCACAGGTGGACAGAATGGGTGATCCACTTGGTCCTGGGTGTATTTGGTCTGTCTGTTAGAAGACATTAAATTCCAATATTGTAAGAAAAAAAAGTTATATATATATAATTTATATATATATATAATTTATATATATATATAATTTTGTATATATATATATATACAAAAAAATAAAATTAAATATAGTGAAAGGAAGCAAGAAATAAAGACTGTATCTATAAAATATAAAGGTAAAAATGAGAATTTTAAAAAGACTTAAAAACAAAGAGTTGATAAAATAAGAAACTAGTTGAAAAGGAAAAAAAGAAGAAAGAAAATTTTAAACTGAAAGATAAAGACTCATGAGAAAAAAACCTTGAATTCTGTGTACTATTTTCCCTTAGTGCAGGGGTTTTTCAGTTCTGTGTGATCCATAAACTTGGCATTAGCCTGATGTTTCTGCTGGTTTTCTGGGAGAGGAGCCTGTTGCACTGATTCTCAGGTGTCTTTGCCTGGGTGGAGTTGCACCACCCCTTGCCAGAGGGTCAGGCTCAGTGTAAGCTGCTTTGGGTTGCTCTGTGTGGCTTTTGTTCCCTGAAGACTTTCCATGCCACTTGCAAGAAGTGGTTGCTTTTCTATTTGTAGACTTGCAGCAATTCTTTCCTAGATCTCAGGTTGAATTCATAGGTGTTCAGAATGATTTGATAGATATTTAGCTGAATTTAAGGGACCAGATGAAATGAGGGTTCCCTACTCTTCCACCATCTTCTCTCCAGCACTCTCATACTTTCATTGATTTCCTAAAGAAAGATGTATTCACTTCTTTGATGAGGCTTCTTCTCTTCCTTTAGTTGTGGAGTTTGTTGTGTCAGTCTTCAGGCTGATTTCTCAGGTATTTGGGATGATTTGACAGTTATCTTGTGCTCCATGGACAAGACCAACCTAGGGTTCTCCTACTCGGTTGCCATCTTAGCTTCCTGGCACACGAAGTCTTATCACAGTACCAGATCAGTGGTGGATATCCAGTTCTGAATTACACCTTTAGTTCTTTCTTTGGTCTTTTTCACATTTTAAGTGATGGTCATGGGTCATTCTGGTTTTAATTTTTTCCTCTTTTCTGGTGAGGATCCATGGGGAATCTTAAAGCTTTATGCATGAGAAGAGAGTTGCAACTTTCATACAGATCAATGACATTTTGAAAAATTTACTTCTAAAATGACCAAGGCTTGGGAGTCTCAATATTAATTCTATCGCAGTCTATTAATCAAGGGTGCCCTGACTCAGGGGCAGGGGAAATAGACTCAAACTCTGGAAGAGCAATTGCAAGCTTCTGGAAGAGCATGTGGAACTAAAATAATTGCTGCAGTCATTTTTGGAAAATGCCATCTGCTAGAGTCTCCCTTCTGGCCGTAATAATTCAAGTCTCCCCTGTATGGAAACTACACTTGCCCCAAATCCTAACCTGAAACACAGGCTCCAACTTAATGTCCAGTATCCCATCATTTAAGTCTTATCCAGGTGAGGCTGAGACGTTTGAACATTACACCTCTGAAACAACTCCTTGAGAACTCTTCTTTTTAACTAAAACGCCTATAAATATGTGATATGTTACCTGGACCCCACTTAACCCAACATACAATGATGGAATAGAAATGAGATAACCATTGCAGACATTCCTGTTCAGAAAAGGTGAAGGTATATCCACCCTTACAGGTTCATATAATCCTGAAATCCAGCTGGGTGAGTGTTGCCAGTTCCATGATTATGACCAGTTCCATGATTAATGCTTGGGGATGATTCACTGTGGTTCTTGGCTCCATCCTCTGAAATAGCTTTCCTCTTCCATTGGATGTGGCCCTTGTTTGAAGCTGAGTAATTCCTTAGTCTAATTCCTAACCGTGTAAGTTTTAGCATTCATTTTGTACTGTCTTTCCCTCTCAATTCAAGCTAATGTTATTTCTTTTAAAAATTCATAGATTTTTTTTAGGGGGGGGATTGGTTTGTAATGCATTCCATTAGACAAAAACAACACCCCAAATCTCTTGAATGAACCCTCCTACAGCTTATATTCCCTGAAATGAAGCTGAGGGACAATGACTTTTAATACCCTCAGAGAGATTTTTCCCTATTTGAAAGTCTTCTGAGGTCTTAACAAAAGACTTTTCAGTCACAACCTTGGCTTCATCTTTAGACTCTGTTTTCTTGATCATGCCTTGGATTCAACCTTTGTCCTAAAGGCATTTCTTAGTCTTATCATTATTAGCTATCTGGAAAGGCTTGGAATGAAAAAGATGTTTATTTCTACTTATTTACTTATTTATTATTTAAAGAGAAGGAGAGAGAGATGCAAGGCTAGAGATCTCATGACCCTGAAATCATGACCTGAGCTGAAATCAAGAGTCAAGGCTTAACCTACTAAGCCACCCAGTTTCCCCAAGAAGTTATTTTTGTACCTAGCAAGTCCTGGATCCTTTATATGTATTAGTTCTTTAGCTTATTTAATTTACTTTATTTCTGTACTCACATTTTACTATACACAGCAAATAGAGACAGGAGGCA
This sequence comes from Ailurus styani, assembly GCA_002007465.1. Taxonomy (NCBI): domain Eukaryota; kingdom Metazoa; phylum Chordata; class Mammalia; order Carnivora; family Ailuridae; genus Ailurus; species Ailurus styani. Next base: position 126,392 of record LNAC01000453.1, on the reverse strand, counting down.
TTCTCAGTACCCTGCTTGGGTATTTCCTTTGCTAGATTATCCATTTCAGACACACATTTCTACCTTTGGATAACAACAGTGTTGCTAAATTTTCTGACACTACATAATGAGGATCCCCTTTCTCCTAGCTTCTCAGAATGTTTTCTTCATTTTCCTTTGAGCTCTCTGCAACTTCCTCCTTGGGGCCATTGGTAAGATTCTGCTCAAGGACCACCTCAGGACTTCTACCAACCATTCAGTCCTGAAAACTTGCATATATTCTAGGGTTTTGTTAGGGCAGTATCCCACTTTCAGGTACCCAAATCAGTTTGTAATTTATCCGTGTCATCCACAGTACAGCACCTGGTAGGTAGTGGACATCTGATGCAGAATGGAATTGTGAGATCTTTATTTTTGTCTTTTTCACATTTTTAGTGCTAATCATAGTAGTTATGTTATTTTTGTTTTTCTTTTATTAGATGGAGCCTTTCTTAAATCTTTATGTATGAAAAGGGAGTAGTAGTTTTTACAACAGATTAATGGCATTTTGAAAATTTTCCTTCTAAAATTACTTATTAGTAATTACTTATTATGAACCGTTAGGTAATTTAAATTACTCGAGGAATTTGAGACACTCTAATATGTTTTTACTCCATAGCAGCATTCACAGTAACCAGGTAATCATTTATAAAATAAATACAAAGATTGAAGTTATTTGACATTCAGACTGATTTTCTGTCTTTGTTTTGGGGGGTGGGGTTGCTGAAAATGATAAACTTTCAATACTTTTTATTTAAGCTCATTCTTGTCAGGAAGTGAAATTTAATCCACTTCAACCATCAAACCATTGACTCTACATTATATTTATTCATTAAAGTAATCGATCAGTGGGAATGAAGTTTTCTTTCTTAAATATATTAAATGGTGAAAATGATGAGTTCATTGAAATGTCTGGGAACTTTCATTTCTTATCTTAGCTCCGCCTTCTGCAATAGCATGATCCCATCTATGGGAGTGGGACATAACTCATTTGCTTTTGAGTTGTTTTGGGTGTCTGTGCACCATTTGTGTATATATGTGGTTTCCCCATGTCCCTGCATAAAAAGAGAGTGCAAGTGACATTAATTAAAATTAGGGACACAAGCGAGAGCAGAAGCATGAGCATTTACACATTTTTGTGGACAGATCCTGCCCCCCAAGGTCAACATGCTGATGAATTCCTCCACTGGTCCCTTTGTCTACAGCCTACAAATCTCCGTTGTTTATCTTTGGTCATGGAGACTTGCAAGAAAAATCCACTCACCACCCTTGAATTGAATTTCAAAGGTAGGTGATAACTGAATGCAATTACCATAACTATTATTTTTCTGTCAAAAATAAATTATTGAGGAGGGTGGCTTTCTTTCATATTTTTAAGATGATTGCTATTTGGGGGCACCTGGGTGGCTCAGTTTTTGAGTGTTAGACCCTTGACTTCGGCTGAGGTGATGATCTCAGGGTCATGAGGTCGAACCCCATGTTGGGGCTCCGCACTCAGCCAGGAGTCTGCTTTTCTCCCTCTCCCTCTCCCACCCCCATGCTCTTGCTCTCTCTCTCTAAAATAAATAAATAAATCTTTAAAAAAATATGGTTGGTATTTGTTACTATTTGTTAAAAGAATAACAGCACAACTTTCCTACAGAAAAGTGCACCAATCATAAACTTGTGGCTCAATGAAATTTCAGGTAGAATGCACGTGTGTAACTGGAATGCACATCCAGATCAGGAAGCAAAATCTCCTGCACCCCTTCTAGTCATGACCTATCCCAAGACGAACCACCATAGATTAGTTTTGTCTGTTGTCGAATGTCATATAAATGTAATCATATGGCAAGTTCTCTTTTAAAAGCTTTATCAAAGCATAATTGACATAAATAAATTGCATATATTTGGAGTGTGCAATTTGATGGGTTTTGACATATGAATATACTTATGGAACCATCTCCACAATTAAGATAATGAACATATCCATCAACCCCAGAGTTTCCTTAGCACTCTCTCTCCCAGCCCTACCTCTCCTCTCCCCAGGCCTCCACGTTCTGTCACCATAGATTAGTTTGCATTTTCTAGGATGTTATATAAATGTAATCTTACAGAATGTGCTCTGTGCTTTTTTTGTTTTTCACTCCCCTTAATTATCTTGAGACTCATCCGTGATGTTGTGTGTATCTAAAGTTCATTCCTTGTAATGGCTGAGTAGTATTCCTTTGCATGGATATACCACAATTCTTTATCCATGCCCCTGTTAGTAAGTACTTTTTGGCATCTGGCTTCTTTTGCTCAATATTATGTTTGTGAGTTTTATTCCCAGTAGGACATTTGTGGGAGAAAAAGTGAAGTTATTTTGTAACACTTCATGGGATACAACTGTACCAGAGAAGATAAATCTATCTACATTTAGGGTGAGGTCACTGTCAATGTTGTCATTCACAGACTAATTCAAAGCATTTATTGAGCATCTAATTTGCACAAGACAGTGAGCATTTTGTGGAATGGTGGATTGCAGTATTTTTCCTAATTGTTTTCTACCTTCTCTATCAAAGCATTACATATCCTTGTTTTTAGCCATGTGGCTTGGAGTGTCTCTCTGGAGAAGGTTTATACTTCCTTCCCCCACTGATGTTAGGGGGGTGGATGTTTGACTTATTTTGGTCAATGAAATGTAAGCAGAAACTTGACAAGCCATCGAGTGATTTGGTCTTAGCTCCTTTCTCTGCTACAAGATTACCATGTCCTAGACACTGGGCACTTCTTCAGCCTGGTGTCTGAATGAAGAAGGCACATAGAACGGAAGAAGTACAGTTGTGTTGCTGAGATGGGTAGTGAACAAGGAATCTTTGTTATTGTAGAAGTAGTTACAAATAAGAGCTTAGCTACCTTCCTTAGCATAAGGAAATCACCTCAAATTATTGAATTATTAGCTGTGTTTTTGTGATAACACAACATTCCAATATCTAAATTTGAAGGCTTTTTACCAGTTTTAATCAGTCTCCTTATTCTTTCTTTAACAATATATTTCCTTTAGTCTTAAAATGAGTTTTTGAATTAAGAAATAAATCATTTCCTGAGTGCCTAACTTCTTTCATTTAATACTTTTCCTCAGCACACTGTTAGGTTTTAGACAGTTGTTTTCACACTGTGCTCTGTCGATCCCAAGAATATTTCTTAATCTTGCCTCAGCTCCCCCCTGTGAATTATAGGAACAGTGTTCTAGATTCTTCTTTCATCCTTGCCTTCTGGTTCTGCTTCAACCACAGAATCTCCTGTACTGTTGAAAAAAAAATGGAATCCACAGGGTTAAGAAATTATCAGCACTGTGCCAAAATTCCTACCAGAGGCCTTCCTCTGGTAAACCAATCAAAGAGGTCTAAGATAGGCTCTGCTATATTTTCTTATGACCAAACCCACGAATCATTAATTTTCTTGTATTTTAAACTGGGCCTGGGATAATTCAGCAGCGCAGTTCTCCAAAAGGAGTCATTTTATGTCTTAACATTGTCAGAGACCTTACCTCACTTGCACTGAGTTGTCACTCAATATCATAACATTAAAAATCATTCCTGATCCATAAAATTCATGTAGCTAATTTGGACTTATTATCATATTGTTGTCACTGGGAGGTTTTAAAGCGCCATTTCTAGGACCTGGCTTCTACATTTGTATTTACCACCAAGCAGCTATTAACATTAGAGGTACACCCAGGAGGTACTGTGGGTTTGGTTTCAGACCACAGCAATAGAGTGCATGTTGCAATAAAGCGAGTCAAATGAATGTTTTGGTTTCCCAGTGCACATAAACGCTATGCGTACCTGCTACTGTAGTCTGTTAAGTATGCAATGGCATGATGTCTAGAAGAACAATGTACATGTTTTAATTTAAAAATACTTTATTGGTAAAAATGCTATCATCTGAGCTTTCAGTGAGTTCCTGTGAGTGATCACAGATCATCATAACTGATACAATAATAATAATAATGAAAAACTTAAGCTATTGTGAGAATTACTAAAATGTGATACAGAGACACGAAATGGGCAAATACTTTTCAAAAAATGGCACTGGTAGACTTCCCTTGATCCAGGATTGCCACATTTTCTTTTTTGATTTGTAGAAAACACAGTATTTGCAAAACGCAGTAAAGCTAAGTGCAATAAAATGATGTCTGCCTGTACATATTTGGAAGAAATATGAAAATCTACTTTATGTGCCGGTGCTGACATATTGGTTTACCCAGGGATTCCTGGCTATAGTTGACTTTTAAACATTTTCCTGAACCCTTTCCTCCCTAGCTAGGCTGTTGTTTGGGATCTGACCAGCTGATGTCACTATGGGACCGTGAATGCAGGCCCGTTCCAAGGCCCTTGGCTCAGAGAAACTTGGGGTTGGCGTTCTAGCAGCCCCGGGAAAAATAACCTCCTCCCACCCAGCACCAGCCTCCGCCCCGACCTCCTCTCTTCCCCTGCCTGCGTAGTTTATAAAGCTGAGAGCTAGCTGACGGATTTAATTTTGATGGAGAATTACCTGTAGGCAAGAGGGCAATCAAACCCATACTGTTAAGGAGAAGGGGCCGAGATAATGAATCTATTATCTCTGTTTAGCAAATGGAGAGTGTCAGGCTAATAATCTGTCAGTTTCTTTTTCCTACGCTATAAGCTTTCATTTCCATCATGAGGTACGACTAACTTAGGACTATCTATAAAGGGGCTGATTAGCCGGATGGTGTATTTTCTGGACTTCTTATGTCCTGTGTTCTTTTCTGTGCCTGCCCTTGATCTATCTGGGCTATCACAGAGTCCCAGCTGGACTCGAGACTTCAGATCAGTCTCTTAGTCATGAAGTTTTAGAAACCATGGGGATTTTGTATGGGGGAAGTTTGAGAGGAAGAACTAATAAGAGTTTTGGGATTCCTGGAGGTAGAAGGCATTTATGCCACCACTTCCTATCAGTGCGACAAATCACATCCAGGTTCTCAGAGGCTGCAGGGGATCGCTTTATTTAATTATTTTTATTTTATTTTATTTTATTTTATTTTATTTTATTTTATTTTATTTTATTTTATTTAGAGAAGGTGAGAGAGGGGTGTGGACAGAAGAAGAAGGAGAGAGAGAATCTCAAGCAGGGTCCACACCCAGCGTGGAGCTGGACGTGGGGTTTGATCATACAACCCTGAGAGGGTTGAACTGAGCTGAAATCAAGAGTCAGACACTTAACTAATTGAGCTACCCAGGTGCCCCCGCAAGGGATCACTTTAAATTTAAGTTTAAAGTTGTATTAAAAGAAGAGTTCTACTGGGGCACCTGGGTGGCTCAGTCGTTAAGCGTCTGCCTTTCGCTCAGGTCATGGTCCCAGGGTCCTGGGATGGAGCCCCGCATCCAGTGCCCTGCTCAGCGGGAAGCCTGCTTCTCCCTCTCCCACTCCCCTTACTTGTATTCCCTCTCTCACTGTCTCTGTCAAATAAATTTAAAAAATCTTAAAAAAAAAAAAAAGAAGAAGAAGAGTCCCACTGACTCAACGATCACCAAATGCCCATCTCCTGCATTCCTTTGCTAGAGTCTCTGTGACAAAGTATCACAGACTGGGTGCCTTGAGCAACAGAAATTTATTTTCTCACAGTTCTAGAAGTCCAAGATCAAGGTGCGGGCAGGATTGGTTGCTTCTGAGGCTCCTCTCCTCAGCTTGTGTCCTCCCCTGGCCACCCCTCTGCACAGGTGAGCATCCTTGGTGTTTCTCTTGTCTGTCCTCATTTCTAGATTGGATTAGGACCCACCCTAATGCCTCATTTTAATTTAATCACCTCTTCAAAGTCCTGTCTCCAAATGCAGGCATATTCAGAGGTACTAGCTGTTCAAGATATGAATTTGAGGGAGGAAAACTGTTCAGTCCATATCACCCTTCCCACTCCCCTTTAGTGATTTAGGTTGATAGATCAGCATCTGGGATACTGATTATTTGACAGAAATTTGTTTCCCAATTTCCTTAGCTTCTTTATATCTTTTTGAGTGGCATAGAATAGACTTGCCAATAGCCTCTTTAGAACCATGAGATCTCAGGGAACTTCTGGATGTCCAGGGATCCCCCGAAGACCACAGAACCTGGGAGAACAGGGATCTCTGCTCAAGCCAGCAGGAGCCGAGGCTCAAGCCTGGGGTTCATAATGAGATTTTGATTGATCCCAAAGTACCTTAACTTGGACTCCTTCCATTTATCCTCAGGCTATAGATATGCATTTTTTAGGAACCCTATACCAAGATGCTCTAAAACTTAAATTATTGAAAATAGTTAATGCAAAAATAATTGAATTGAGATTGTGCTTTTGCTTCGTAGTATAGATGGCTTTAGCCTTTTACTAAATAAAATTAATGCAACACAAATTGGAATAATGTGCCAATATTATGTTTATTATAAAATTAGTAGCATGATAATACCCTGTTAGAAAATTTAGATAGTATAGATAAATAAAAGGAAGAAAAATCAGTTAGCTACAACTTTTAACATAGGGATTATTTATCTTTTCTTTATTTCTCTCTGAAGAGATCATACTATAAATACTGCTTTCCAACAAAGAACAAATCTTAACTGAAAAGAAGAAAGCTTTCCTAAATTGGTAACTTAATAGAACGTATGAATAAATTAATTCAATCACCTCTTCATCATTAAATGTTTATTGAGCACAGACCATACCAGGGCTATGGTAGGGCTGGAGACATTGCTGTAAATAAATAGGCAAAATCCATAATTTCACCTTCTAGTGAGGAGACACAGAGCAAATAGAAAATCCATAAAAGTGCATTTTATTGATTCCAAATGCATATATTTGTTAAAACATCTTTGATTCCGAGTTGCATCTTACAGTCACCATTGGTCTGTATTGGTCACTGCCTGAAACTTGTGACATCATAGACTTTGCAATAAGTGTCAAGGGCTTGGAAGAAAATTCTAGAGATAGTGGGTGTCATCAGTCTTTTAACCTCTGTGAATGGGTGGTCATGGGGTGGGAGTTGGAACAGTGATGAATCTGAGCAAGGTCAAGCAGCCTCCAGGAAGATGGGCTTCCAAGTAGGCCCCCACTGCAAGATATGAAACTGAGCAGGATCCCAGGTCCAAGGAGTTAAAGGTCGCCCGTGGATTTATTTTAAGAAATGTTGCATGGCCAAAGATTTTTAAGACACCAAAGATGACATTGCCTGGCAAAACATAAACATAAGATGGGTCTGGGTTTTCAGTAAAAACTTCAAAAATAAAAGGATGAGTCTGGGTAAAAAAAAAAAAAGATTCAAAAAGTTGCATTCTATGAAAAAGTTTTAGCGGTATCTTAAGCAATTTATTTCACTTTCTACAAATGTAGGTGCACAAGAGAAAATCTATGCCTAATTCAGTTTAAAAAAGCTCTCTTAACGAACATAAAATGATTTTCTGTGAGGTGAGGAAGGATCGTTTCCTAGGGGAAATGGAAATAGTTTTTCTCTTGGCCGTACACATAAAATCCTGGTACATGTCTCAGTAGTGTTTTAGATTCTGTGAAATATGGTGCGGTATCAGGTAGTAATAAGTCACTCGTATAAATTCAAGGTAAACTTGGAGGTCGTATTAGTTAGCTTAGGTTGTTATAACAAATGCCACAGGCTGGTGGCTTAAACAATAGACATTTTTTTCTCACAGTCCTGGAAACTGGAAGTCTAGATCAAGAAACCTGAAGATTTGGACTTGGTTCCTGAACAGGAGGGCCCTCTGCCTGGCTTGCAACTTGGAAAGAGAGCAAGAGAGAGAGAAAGAGAGAGAGTGTATTCTGGTCATGAATTCCATCAATGGAGATTCCACCCTTATGACTTCATCTAAACCTGATTATCTTCCAAGGCCCCATCTGTAAACACCAACACACTGGGGCTTAGAGCTTCAATGTATGAACTTTGGGAGGAAGCAAACATTCAGTCCATTAAAAGAGGCACCCGGTTGGATAGAACTGGTTTGCAGGAGGAAACAGGAGCACTAGTATTTTTGGGATGACTTTGGGGAAATCTCTTATCTTCATTCAGTCTCAGTATCCTCATTGGCCAAATCATACCTGCCCTCCATATTTTGTAGGGGTTTAATGATGGCCACTTGATATTTATTCATAGGATCTTCACTGAGCGCCATGCCCGGGTCTGTGCTTGGTGTTGGGAGTATGAGATTGAAGAAGGCAGAGATGGTACCTTCCTTCAGAGGGCAACACTTGATGGAGTACTGATCCAGGTTTTCCCCATCTACCCAGGGAGACCTTTCCCAGTTCCTTCTGCTTCCTTTGGCCAACTGATAAAAAATAATGTGCAATATGTCAGAAAGGGTGTGAACAGTTGTTGTCATTTGAGCCATATTCAAAAAAGGAAATAAATGGGCATTATAAATGAATTTGAGTTGTCTCTCGCTAAAGTTACTTTATTTAGTTCTGTCAGCATTTGCACTGGGCCTTGGCAAAAATGCTAAATTAGAAGTTGGCCTTCAGAAGGTCAGACATCATTTTGGGTAAATTTCCTTTTTCTTTTGATTAGTGTTCTAGATATCACCTTATAAGGACCTGGTGCCCTCTAAGACCCCACTCCATCTTTCTACTTGCCTTATTTCCCCTACACATTCTTGCTATCAACACTTGCTTTTAGGAGATAACTTATACTAAGTGGTAAATGACTGATAAAAGGTTAAAGTGTACCCCTTCCTAAATGTTTTGTATTTTAAGTGGAATCGAAACTTTGAGGTAAATAAGTAATTTTTTTTACAGTAGATTTTATGTCATAATCATTAAATAAAAAACTTAGTCTCTATCATGACACCTAGAGGTCACGTAGGAAAACTTAAATCATCACAGTTGCAACCACTTAATTTTCTTTCTGGAAAGTTTGGTTCTACTTAGGAGGAAACTTTCTTGTCCATTGTCCATGTTGTTATTTTACTTATTTCTTATTACAAATAATATATTATTTATCAGACTTCCTCAAACTCAAATGTGCTTTTAGGGAAAACCTGTTCCTTTATTTTTTTTTCCCAAAGATTTTATTTATTTATTTCACAGAGGGAGAGAGATCACAAGGAGGCAGAGAGGCAGGCAGAGAGAGAGGGGGAAGCAGGCTCCCTGCTGAGCAGAGAGCCCAATGCGGGCCTCGATCCCAGGACCCTGAGATCATGACCTGGGCCGAAAGCAGAGGCTTTAACCCACTGAGCCACCCAGGCGCCCAGAAAACCTGTTCCTTAATTCTTAACAACAAAGGCCCTGATTCTAACTCTGGAGAGTTATGTTTTATACTTAATATCTTTGCCCTGCTTCGAATTTTTATTTTAAAACACGTATTAGTTGGTAGGGTGATATCAAGTGTTGGACTATGACTTACATTTTTTAAAAACCCTGAAAATAGTAGATATAAAAATATATTTCATTTATACTCCTTATACTTATGTCTAATTATTCATTTTATTTTTTAAAAATTTTGATTTCTTGATTTAAACCTGAGTGCCTTTTCTTTTTAAGCTTAAAAGACTTTTTCTTGCTTTGCTATTAATACCAGTAGGATTATAGACAACAGACAGTGCCTGCCATCCTGAAGAGTGTATACAGTTGACCCTTGAAAAACACTGGGATTAGGGGCACCAACCGCTCACCACCATGCAGTCAAAACTCTGCGTATAGCTTTTGACTCCCCCCAAAACTTAACTACTAAAAGCTTACTGTTGGCCAGAAACCTTACCAATCACATTAACAGTTGATTAACACATATTTTGTAAGTCCTATAACTATGAAATACTGTATTCTCACAATAAAGTAAGCTAGGGAAAAGAAAATGTTATTAAGAAAATCATAAGGAAGAAAAAATGCATTTATAATACTGTACTATACTTATTGAAAAAAAAAACAACCAACATGTGTAAGTGAACCACACAGTTCAAACCCCCGTTCTTCAAGGGTCAACTGTATTTGTTATAGGCCAGGCTTAATATCATCTGGGCAACCATGTTTTTATTACCAGGTCAGACTAATTTAATGTGAAATTTTGGGCAAGTATGTTCTCAACAGTGAACAATGACGACATAAAAGCCACTATATTGTTAGCAGATTTAATCAATCAAGATAGCAGCATTAAATGTGCTGCACTCTTCTGTGCTCTAGTGAGGTTGTCCTCTCTCTCGGGTCCTGCATTCTGTCGCTCATGGAAGGGGAGTCTACTGTGAACAGCAGTAGTCTTTGGAAGACATGGAGGCATGTGTGCAAGGGCTTCTTTTGTCGTTCAGACTCTAGGGACATGGATCCAAGCTCTGCTCTTGCTCTACAATCTTCAAGACCAATGGTGGGGAGAATTAGCCCATCTTTGGTGCTCCTACTGCTAAAGAGGGTCGTGAGAGGGGAGAAGGGCATCAAGGACTGCCCTTCCTGTGGAAACACCAACCATGTCAACAATCTGAGCAATGCAGTGCAGTTGGATGGAGGAAGCCACTGACACATCATGATCCAGCCCCACTCTCTTCAAAGAAAGTTCATTTTCCTCTTGACTCCCCCAGGGAAAGGAGGAGTTCAAGGGCAGATTCATTTAATGTTTACTCTACCTCAAGCACTGTCTTTGATGTCAGTATCATTCCTTTCATCTTACCACCAAGGAAACACTGGGCTCAAAATGGTTAAATCACTTGTCCAAGGTGTCACATAGATATCAATAGAAGAGTCAAGCTTTTGATTCCTAAAATAAAAACTTTTATCTATCTATCTATCTATCCATCCATCCATCTTTTTTTTTAAAGAAAGTCATGCTGTTTACTTATATAGATGATACTCCTTACTTATAGAACTTCAAATCATGTATTAGAGGTAGAAAAAGTGTTTTTAAATACATATCTTAAAGACAGAAATTTCTGTTACAAACTTTTGGAAAAAGTAGAGCATGCGTAGGGTTTGTAATTGAGCATAATAAGGCTTAAAGTCCACATGTTACTGTGGGTTCTTGTGTGGTGTGTTTACCCCTCCCCCCACCTCAAGTTCTTCATTTACAACATGAAAATGCTTGCCCTGAGAAATAGTAAGCACCAGGTAAATGTTATCCTTTGTAGAATTCTAAATATAACACATGAATTGATCACAATAAGGAAGTTTCTGTTAAGAATGAGGAGTATTCCTTTCTTTTCTTTCTTTTTATTTTTTTTTGAGGCTGATAGCTTTTATTTTTTTTATTTAAATTTTATTTATTTATTTTTAAAGATTTTATTTATTTATTTGTTGGAAAGAGAGAATGAGTGAGTGCACAAGCAGGTGGAGTGGCAGGTAGAGGGAGAAGCAGGCTCTCCACTGAGCAAGGAGCCCAGTGCAAGACTCCATCCCAGGACCCTGGGATCATGACCTGAGCTGAAGGCAGATGCTTAACCGACTGAGCCACCCAGGTGTTTCCTAATTTAAATTTTAGGCAGTTAACATACAGTATAATATTGGCTTCTGGAATAGAATTCAGTGACTCATCACTTACATACAAGACCCAGTGCTCATCATAGCAAGTGCCCTCCTTAAGGATGATGAGTATTTCTTCAAAGTGTGAATTTAATTACTCTTCACACTTCTGTACTGTTAAAATATAATAATTTGGTCAGAGGTGTTTAGTTGATTATTTACCTCTTGATAAAGCAGTTTCAAACTGAATCCACTATTCTGTAGATGTCTGAAAAAAATTATTTGTCTTTATTGTTAAATCAAACATGTATTACTCTTGAGCCCTATTCTCATTGATGCTAGAAGACGCATTTTTTAAAGATTTTATTAATTTGAAGAGACTTTTTTCCATTGGATATTTTTTTCCTGCTTTGTCGAAGATTAGTTGACCGTAGAGGTGAGGGTCCATCTCTGGACTCTCTATTCTGTTCCATTGGTCCACGTGTCTCTTTTTGTGCCAGTACCATGCTGTCTTGGTGATCACAGCTTTGTAATATAGCTTGAAATCAGGCCACGTGATGCCCCCAGCTTTGTTTTTCGTTTTCAAAATTTCTTTGGAGTTTTGGGGTTTCTGATTCCATACAAATTTTAGGATTGTTTGTTCCAGCACTTTGAAAAATGCCATGGGTATTTTGATGGGGACGGCATTGAAAGTATAGATTGCTCTGGGCAGCAAAGACGTTTTAACAATGTTTGTTCTTCTGATCCATGAGCATGGGATGTTTTTCCATATTTTTGTGTCTTCTTCAATTTCCTTCATAAGTGTTCTGTAGTTTCTAGATTATAGATCCTTTACCTCTTTGGTTAGGTTTATCCCAAGGTATCTTATGGTTTTTGGTGCTATTGTAAGTGGAATTGATTTCCTAATTTCTCTTTCTACAGTTACAGTGTCCACAATGGCCAAACTGTGGAAGGAGCCGAAATGCCTCCCCCCCGCCGCCCCGAGATGCCCTTTAATAGACGAATGGATAAAAAAGATGTGGTCTATATATACAATGGAATATTACTCAGCCATCAGAAAGGATGAATACCCCATATTTGCATCAACTTGGATGGAACTGGAGGAGATTATGCTAAGTGAAATAAGTCAAACAGAGAAAGAGAATTATCATACAGTTTCACTTATTTATGGAACATAAGGAATAGCATGGAGGGCATTAGAAGGAAGGGGAAAATGAAGGGGGGGGGGGAATCAGTGTGGGAGAAGGACCATGAGAGGCTATGGACTCCAGAATCAAACTGAGAGTTTTGGCAGGGGAATGGGTGAACCTGGTGTTGGGTATTAAGGAGGGCACATATTGCATGGAGCACTGGGTATTATATGCAAACAGTGATTAATGGAATACTACCTCAAAAACTAGTGATGTACTGTATGGTGACTAACATAACATAATAAAAAAAATAAATACCATACTATAGTGACAGCAATTAAAAAAAGATTTTATTAATTTATTTATTTTAGAGAAAGAGAGAGTGAGCAGGGGGAGGAGCAGAGGGATAGGGAGAGAGAATCTCAAGCAGACTCCATGCTGACTGTGGAGCCTAATGCAGGTCTCAATCTCACGACTCTGACATCACAACCTGAGCCGAAATCAAGAATGTGATGCTTAACCAACTGAGCCACCAATGCCCTGGAAGACACTTATATTTGACAACTAAATATAATGGCCTCTTTCTCTTTAAAAGTGTCCTTTTCAGCTATATTGGTTCAATTCAAGAACTTCAAATTCCCTTTCAGGGTCTTCTCCTGCCACTCACTCTTCTCCAGATAGCATCTGAATGAAGGGAGAAGCCCATGAATCCCCCTGGGGGCTGATGTCCACTCCTTCCTGGCCACTTTGTATTTGATAGGGATCTGCTGAAACATGGCAGGTTCTGCATGGGCCTTGGGCATCCGCCTAGTGCCTGCTGGGGAATTCGGTGGCCCCTGAACTCTGAGGTCCCTTTGAACTGACCCCAGACCTCCATGGGCTACTGGTTCTTTTAGTACTTTCACCCAAGAGTCTACTGAAGGAGGAAAACAACTAAAGAAGCGATTTGCATAAAGCCTAGTAAGTGCTGTGGTAGAGGAAGTACTGAGTATTGGGAGATGTGTAAATCAGAGGCGGAGGGAGGTGAGGTAGAAGTAAGGTGTGTTTAGGTGGAGCCGGGAGCAGCAAAAGATGAGGCTGGAGAAGGGAGCTGGGATCACATGAGATGGGCTATAGCAACCACAGGAACGTGGTCTAAGAGCACGGGGAAGCCACTGAAGGTTTGTAAGCAGACGGTTAACATGGTCACATGGTCTCCGTGGGCTGTATACTGCAAGGGCCAGATCAAAGGGGTCTATTGCATCGGGTCAGGTATTTGTTTGGAGAAACATACGACTAGTTCAGTAAAATCCCCTTTTTAGGTCGTGGATTGGCCTCCAACTCATTAAACACAAGTGCTTTTTTTTTCCTGGAAAAATAGCGATCACTAACATACGCTACAATTTTACCAGAAAATTTTAACTTACTGGGAATTCTATATACTCCATGGTTTCTTCCCATTGAAATTTAATTATGAGGGGTGCCCAAGTGGGTCAGTTGGTTAAGCATCTGCCTTCCACTCGGGTCATGATCCTGGGGTCCTGGGATCGAGCCCCATGTTGGGCTCCCTGCTCAGTGGGGAGTCGCTTGTCCTTCTGGCCCTCTCCCTGCGTAAGCTCTCCCCTCTCATAAATAAATAAAATCTTTTTAAAAAATGCTACCTTCAAAAGCAGAATGGCTTGAAGTCAGTTCATCAGAACGTTAGTTGGAGTTGCTTACAAATTCGTGCCTTCTTGTGGCAGAGGGTCAGAGTTGGAGTGCTGGGCACTGACTGGAGTAAAATCCTCATGAAAACGTTCTTATTTAGGGGTGCCTGGCTGGCTCAGTTGGTAGAGCATGCAGCTCTTTTTTTTTTTTTTTTAAAGATTTTATTTATTTAACAGAGAAAGAGAAAAATCACAAGTAGGCAGAGCAGCAGGCAGAGGAAGAAGGGGAAGCAGGCCCCCTGCTGAGCAGAGAGCCCGATGTGGGGCTCGGTCCCAGGACCCTGAGATCATGACCTGAGCTGAAGGCAGAGGCTTAACCCACTGAGCCACCCAGGTGCCCTGAGCAAGCAGCTCTTGATCTCACGTAGGTTCAAGCCCCATGTTGGGTGTAGAGATTACTTAAAAAATAAAATCTTAAAATAAAATAATGTCGGTGGCTCAGTTGGTTAAGCGTCTGCCTTTGGCTCAGGTCAGGTCCTGGGATCCAGCCCTGCACTGGTCTCCCTGGTCAGAGAGGAGTCTCCTTCTCCCTCTCGCTTTGCCCTGCCCCCCTCTCATGCCCTCTCTCTAACGTGTGCGCACGCTCTCTCTCTCAAATAAATAAATAAAACTTTTAAAAAATTTAAAAAGGTTTTTATTTGCATAGAAGCCCAAAGTGGTGTGACTTTTGTGTCTCCCGGCTTTAACGGTCCTTCAGGTAGTCTTTCAGTGCTGAAGAGAAATGCAGTTACTTCACTCAAGGTTATGTTTTTTAATGTCCTGTTTTTCAGATAATTGTCCGATTATGAACCAAATGCTCCAGTGGATCTGCAGTCTGGCTGCATTCAACTGGGAAGCAACCCCGTGGTGTGGGTCTCCATGAGCCTACAGCCCCTGTGTCAGCTCACGTGCATTGGAGGTCTTCTGATTCTTGGCTAAAGCTCTGAATGTAACAGCACGTTTCCTAGTGAAAATGACTTATTTTTCTTCACCACGGAAATAGAGTTCATTTTTTTTACCATGTGTTATATTCATAAAAGCAGCTTTAACCAAATTTTAGGGGTATGCTCTACCAGTAGTCATTTCTACAATTAAAAGTGCGATGTTAACCAATCTACAGATGGATTGCCCTTCTTTGTGCCTTTTTCCCTTCTCTCCTCTATAAAAGGACATAGAATTTTTATAGGTTTCCTGGAAGGGGCAGAGGCACTATGTAAGTGTGTGTGTATTTTCTAAAACATTGTTTTATGTCGCAGACCCTGTGAGCTTCCACACTTATATAGTCAGTAAGGCTTCAGGCAGATGTGAAGAGTTTTGGTTGGTCCAAAATTTATTTTCCTTAGAAGATAGGTCCCTGGAACTTTGAGCCTTTTTTTTTCCCAAACATGTTTTACCTTACTTCGATTAGGTACTTTCCTATTTTATTTCCTTGCAGTTTGGCACAGGGAAAAGCTTACGCCATTTGGAGTTAGAATAGACACAGGGCAAATTCTCTCTCTCTCTTTTTAAAGGTTTATTTATTTATTTATTTACTTATTTATTTGACACACAGAGAGAGAGAGAGAGAGAGAGAGAGAGAGAGAGAGAGAGAGAGAGAGATCACAAGTAGGCAGAGAGGCAGGCAGAGAGAGAGGAGGAAGCAGGCTCCCTGCTGAGCAGAGAGACCGATGCGGGACTTGATCCCAGGACCCTGAGATCATGACCTGAGCGGAAGGCAGAGGCTTTAACCCACTGAACCACCTAGGCGCCCCAAGGGCAAATTCTCTTTTTGGAGACCCCATTTCTCAGTTGAAATAGTATTAACCAGCTCTCTTTTTGTGAATATTGAATGAGAGAATGTGTAAAAAAAAATTAACATCCCATAAAACATAGGAGTCAGTCAATAAATATCCAATTATTTTCACTTTATCCTCTGACATATTCTTCCCTTAAGGAAATCTTACGTTAGCCTCATAATGAACGGGATAGAATGAGTGAAACCCTGGAAAAAGTAAGGGAGAGAGAGAGGAAAAAAGAGAAGGAAAAAAGAATAAAGGAATTGTGTCAATGTAACATAAAAATTAGTTCTGAAGCACAAGTTTAGCTAAAATGATCGTTTGGTATCATATTAACCGAAGTACTTGATTCAGGCTTTAAAGAAAAATTGGTTGTGCCTCATTTATTTAGCACCTACTAATTGCTAGGTGCTGGGATATGTACCAAGGATTACATGGTGAGCAGACTAGTTCCAGCCTTCTCGGAGCTCAAGTTCTTGTGGGGAAATAGATATACAATAATCATCTCTAATAAAATATATTAAATTCTGTAATAAAAACGAGTCTGCACAGTGGTGAGCAGCTGGGTGATACTACACTACAAGGATTACTCAGAAGAAGCTTCCTGAACTCCAATAGTTGCTAGGACATTACAGAGATTTCGATGCCAGGTTCTTCCCCCATGAAAATTCCTCACCATTGGATGGACAGTTGGGGTAATATTCAGAATCAGTTATTTTGGCTTCTATAAAACTTATCTGGGTAGTGAGGCAAAAATGCTTGAGCATTAGGGAAAGCCATAGACTTCCTCAAGGGTGAAGAAGTTTTATCATTTATATTTTATTTAGTAGCAAAACAGACAGATGCACAAGAGACCAAGAAACAAGTGAAGCATCTCACCACTTAGCCTTCTAAAGGAAGTTGGCATTTCCAGAGAGAAGGTATAGGCTGGGAAGAAGTCCCTGCCGCTCATAGCTCTAAGCAGATCTGACAGTTTCTTGTTGAGAGAGAGTGCATTCCTTAGTTGACATGAAAAGTTTTGATGACACACCGCCCTAATTATCCCTACTCTCTGGAAGAGCTGAATCCACAACCCAATTCTGGGTGACATCTTTTTGCCCTTCTTGCTATTACCAATCTCTGCTGACCGGTCATCACATCAAGTGAACTCGCAAATACAAACTCTCAAGTCATTTAATGAGGCCCTCATGTCTACACCCAACATTGAGGTCTCCAAAGAAGTCTTTTGCATCTCCTCTTCCGATGAGCAACATCAAGTAATGGTTGCACTAAAATAAATGAATCTTTGTTAGAGATGTCAGGTTTGGGATCATTTGGCCTCTGAAGCTGGCTAAGGCATCACTCCTCTGCTAGGACAAGGTAGAGAGCTCACTGAAGCGATTAGAGCAATTATTCAAAGCTACCTGTCACAGCAAATCAGCTCTGGCCCTGCCTGATGAGAAGAGGTGGCCTCGTCCTGCCTCCTCAGACCAAGCGCTGTTGTCCGATGGCATCTTTGCCTCCAGCATCTTCTTAGAAGGGCTCAAGTTTCAAACATTTATGGGCAAAACTTAACTTTCTCGCGTTTATTTGCTGTTCTATTTTAATAGTCCTCCTACTCAGAGAAGGTCATCTGAGGCTCGTTCTGATTTATTTCTCTTCTGCAGTTTCTCTTTCATCCCCCTTGACATGTTTTATTGCAGCATTCCCTGGTGATGAAGCAAGAGTTCTTCTGAGTTATGGACAACTTATTTTCTTTCATCCCACCAAATCAACCTGAAGATGATTTCCTTCCCATTCCCTCCTGAAGGGCAGGTGAAAGCCTTTTAGTGAAACTTGGTGTCACCAAGGATGAAAGAAATTCGAAAGTCACGGAAAAATGGCTTGTATTGGATGCAGAAGCTGCCGAAGAGGAAGACTTTATCATTAATCATTGTGAGCCTTTTTGTCCTCCTCCTACTCCCCAACATCATCTTCACCAGCATTGTCCGTGTTCGCACGGCCACTAGGTACTTGCGTGTATGTGAAGTAGCGCTAGGAATACCATAAAAATGGAATTAAATGCATGCAGTCCTGCCTCTCTATCATGCAATTCAAGGTAACTGATTCATACATAGGCTAATAAAATGTTACATTTTGAATAAAGAATAAACAAGAGCTTAGATTGCAGAAATAATTGAAACATTGCTTTACATATTACACTTTTTTTTCTTTTTCAAAGGATGGGGAGTGAAAGAAAACTGGAACTGCTGTGTACTTCACCCAGAGTGGGGGATGGGAGGGTCGGGGGGTAGGCAAGAGAATGCTTTTACCTCCTCTAATTTATCGGAGAGAAACTTAGGGAAGCTGGGGGGGGCATTAGTTTAGGAACAGCTTTGGAAAAGGGAAACAGATGTCTCACTTGATAGGGTATTTCAGTCACACTGACTGCTTTATTAAAATTTTCTTAGTACCTTTTATGAAAGTGGGATTATTTCTTTGGGCTGATGCTGGACAGCAGTCATAGTGAGTTGGGGATTTCTTTAGTGATCATTTCTTTGGTGATCAAAAGTAGCCCTTGAGAACCTAGATGTCCATCAACAGATGAATGGATAAAGAAGATGTGGTATATATATACAATGGAATACTATGCAGCCGTCAAAAGAAATGGAATCTTGCCATTTGCAATGACATGGAGGGAACTAGAAAGTATTATGCTAAGTGAAATAAGTCAACCAGAGAAAGACAGTTATCATATGATCTCTCTGATATGAGGAAATTGAGGGACAGGGTGGGGGGTGGTTGGGGGGAGGGAGAGAAAAAAATGAAACAAGATGGGATCGGGAAGGAGACAAATCATAAAAGACTCTTAATCTCACAAAACAAACTGAGGGTTACTGGGGGGTGGGAGGGCAGGGATAGGGTGGATGGGTTATGGACATTGGGGAGGGTTTGTGCTTTGGTGAATGCTGTGAAAGGTGTAAGCCTGATGATTCATAGATCTGTACCCCTGGGGCCAAAAAAAAGAAAAAAAGAAATGGAGCCCTTGATACATGGCAAGGTATTTGACTTGATTTGGGTCAGTGAAAATGTTCTCTCCTCCTGACTTCTGTTTATCTTCAGTGCCACCTCACTCTAGAACTCAGTGGGCACTTCTCTTATTTATGGTCCAGAAAAAGACTTTTAGTTACTTCTTACCTTTCTGAGATCAATGTTTCCTGGTCGAATTGAAAGGAAAATCCTCTGCCAAGTGTAGATCTAGGAAGATGATAATTACTCGTTAGAACTTTGCTCATGCTGTTTTCCTCGCCACAAATGTCTTTTTGGATCACCATCATTTACTAAAACCTGCTTTTCCATTCTGGTCTGCCCCAGGCTGTCCCTCCCTTGGGAGGTATTTTTTCCAACTAAAGCTGTCCCGTGTGATATTTAGCATTTGGAAGGGTAGGGTGTTTCTTCTGAATTCCCACAGTATTCACTGCCTTACAAAACAGATGTTACTTGTTATTATTATTTATTCTTTTTTTGCATGAATTCTAATGACGCAGTGAGTCCCTTTGGAGACATAACCTAGTAGAAGCCATTTAATCTGACTGAGTCTTGGGATTCCCATCTGTAATATGGGAAATATTACCAATACCTTCCCAATCTAACCCACAGGCTGTTTCGAAGCTAAGGATGAGATAATATACGTTGAATGAATAAGTGAAAATGTGTTGAGAAGTATGAAGGACTGTGCAGAGGGAAGTCCACAGGGACACAGAAGGACAGATCTCTTAGATATTGCCCTGGCCAGTGGTCTTGTTCAAGATGTGAGGACACTGACGTTCTTGAAGGCAAAGCTGCAGAACTGATTAGTGTGGCTGAGATTCTGCTCAGGTTTCTGGACTCTGAGCGGGCGTAGTCTGTCCTCCACCCGCTGCTTCTCTTATTAGGCAGAAGAATGTCTGGGCACCGAATAATTGATCATTAGAGGCAACACAACTTGATTTCACACTGAGGTAGGAGAAATTGATAATACACCCTTTCTTGAAAGTGGAAGCTGATAGAAAGTTGTGGGATTAGCCAAAAGGCAATGAGAGTCTTGAAGCCTGCAAGAGGGTGGGGAGAGGCAGGGCTTTGGAAGATGAAGAGGAGCACACAAGAGCGAGGGTGGGCCTATGGAGATGAACTTGGCTGAAGTTGTACATTTTCCATGTTGGGATGACCTACTTAAGTGGGTGGGGAAAACTAGTGTGGATTTATGTTTGGAGGGAAAGCTCAAGTTCTCTCTTCCAAGAGCCCACCGCCCTCCACCGTGTGACCACTCACATGCATCCAAAGTGCGACTCATTTCTAAAAGGAGCTACAGCAAGCATAGTTCTCAGGTGGGGACGTTGATTCTCAACAGTGAGGTCATCATCAGTCTTACCAGTTCATGATATGGGACAGAAGAGATCAGATTCCAAGGGCCGGGGGTGTGGGGAGCAAATCTGAACATCAAGCTTGGGACAGAGAGAGGGTACCGGAGGCGTGATTGACACACGAGTAGAAATCTGTAATAGTCAAAATATGTATGGGATCAAATCGAAGAGATACGGTGGTTCTGGACTAAACTGCCTCAGGGTTTGGAATGCTGGCTGGGGTTGTTTGCTGTTGAATAGGGTTGGTGATGGGGTCAAGCTGTCTGTCCCATATAAGTCTTTGCTTGACACTCCAAATTCTTAGGAAGAGAAGATGGAAGTGCAGTCAAGATAAGCCTACAGGTACTTCCCATTGGGTTATTGCTGTAGGGGCTACAGCTGCGTCTCATTTCAGGGGAGTGGGTCATTTCTCTTATTCCCACCCTCATGAGAATATAGCTGCTCCTTCCTTACCACTCATCGTAAATGGGAAAATTTCTGTTTAACCAAGCAGAGGATTCAGTTTCCTTGTGCATGCTGCAAGTAATGGAAACAATGGTATTGCTCACATAAAAGACAAAAGAGACTGCCACCAGGCTTCTTGCATTCCATACACATACAAGCCCTCACTATTATGTGTTTGCATGTGATGCTCAGCAGCAGCCTCACACACTACAAGTATTTGAAAACAAACACTTGTGGTAATAGAGTTGTTCACGTCTATCTTGGATCCAGCTGTTTGCTCAGTCTCGAAGAGACAGACTTATTCTCTTCATGTTTTGACACATCACAGGCAAAAATCCGTTTGAATTAACCGATTGCGGTTCAGCTTTGGAAAACTGACATGTTTGCTCCTGTGTTCAAAAAAATCTTTGTCAATGATCATTTCACTTCAACTTTATCACTTTGGTGGCTTCTGTGCTCATTGGCTCGTTCCCTCTTGTTGGCGATGAGCAAAGTCCTCACAGGCATGCAGTCTCATTCAATGCCATCCCTCGTAACAGGAGCAGAAAAATAACACTTGTAAACAGTGGTATTGTACAAGCCTGGAGCGTGTGAATTAAGGCTTTTACTGGCGGATCTAAGTGCTTCATCAAGTAACAAGGTGATCCTATGTTACCACTCAAAAGTAAGAGAATTTGTATTTTAACACACTGTGCCTGGAAGCATCCCCCTTCACAGCTTGGTGAGGGAGAAAGATACTTTGTTCATTAGAAGGGAGAAAAATCAAATGTGAGTGACTGAAACAGCACTAGTAATCTTACAAGTAGTGTGATCACTCAGGTTGATTTTGCAAAACCCCCTCCCTTGGCAAAAGAAGATGACTGGGTTGGTCAGTTTCACCTTCAACAGAGGCCAGAGAATGACAGTGTTCTCACGGTCACACAGAGGATTTTTACATGTGATATTTACACACATCCATTTTAGAAATATAATCTATAGCTCTGGTATGCAAGTTTTTGTATTTCTGCAAACTCTTTTGGGCATTGTGTTGCTAGTGTTTTCCTGAGTTAATGGAGAATTTGAAATAAAAAAATACAATTATAAATAGTGTGAAATTGAAAGATGCCAGGGAGGGGTGCCTGGATGGCTCAGGCAGTTAAACAGCCGACTCCTGCTTTCGGCTCACGTCATGATCTCAGGGTCGTGAGATCGAGCCCCTGTGGGGCTCTGCGTTGATCCCCGAGCATGGAGCCTGCTTAAGAATCTCTCTCCCTCTCGCTTGGCCCATCCCCCCCACCTTGCTTGCATTCTCTCTCTCTCTCAAAAAGAGAAAGATGCCAGGGACATTGTAGCAGTTTTCCAGAGAAACAAAAATCAATAGGATTCATATATATATATGGAGAAAGAGACTTATCGTAAGGAATTGGGTCATGTGATTATAGAGGCTGATAAATCCCAAGGTCTACTATAGTTGGCAAGCTGGAGATTCAGGAGAGCTAATGGTACAGAACCTGAAGGAAGAGCTGATGTTTCAGTTTGAGTCTGAAGGCAGGGAAGAGCCAACATGCTGGTTCAAAAACAGTCAGACAGGAAGAATTCTCTATGAGTCTGGAGAGGGTCAGCGCTTTGGATCTAGCTAGACCTTCAACTGATTGGACGAGGCCCACCTACATTAGGGAAAGAAAATTGCTTTACTCAGTCTACCTATGCAAATGTTAATCTTATCCAGAAACACACTTACAGACACATGCAGAATGGCATGGTTGATACACAAAGTCAAACAGACACATAAACTTAATGATCACAGGCATCAACTAACAAAGTACTAAACTGGGAATCAGGAGGTCTATGAGATTAGTTTTTTTTTCATTAAGCTGATGAAGCAAATTCTTCTAACTCTCTGTTATTACACAACCCTTCTTGCCCCTGCCAATGTGGATGGGGAAGCCATAGGTCACTCAGTAGATGGCTAATCGCTCCGCTGCATACTGGTTTTTTGATTTTAGAGTTTCCTATCCTCATAAATAAAGTGAGGCGTACATTCCCTGCCTGTGTGGACTTTAAGAGTTCCTTGAGGATCATGTGCTGACTAGGAATTGAGTACCCTGGGTGGCTCAGTGGGTTAAGCCTCTGCCTTTGGCTCAGGTCATGATTTCAGGGTCCTGGGATCGAGTCCCATGTCAGGCTCTCTGCTCAGCAGGGAGCCTGCTTCCCCCTCTCTCTCTGCCTGCCTCTCTGCCTACTTGTGATCTCTCTCCCTCTGTAAAATAAATAAAATAAAAAAAAAAAAGAAAGGAATTGAGTACCCTGGCTTTACATTTGATTTTGACCACCTACTTCTTTTTTTTTTTTAAGATTTTATTTATTTATTTGACAGAGAGAGAGAGATCACAAGTAGGCAGAGAGGCAGGCAGAGAGAGAGGAGGAAGCAGGCTCCCTGCTGAGCAGAAAGCCCGATGCGGGCCTCGATCCCAGGACCTTGAGATCATGACCTGAGCCAAAGGCAGAGGCTTTAACCCACTGCTCCACCCAGGTGCCCCTGACTACCCAGTTCTTGTGTGTCCATGCAAATTATTTAAGCCTCATTATTCTTATTCATAAAACAACCAAGTCATTTACATGATCTCAAAGGTTCTTTCCAAACTTCGAATCTTGCAATTTGTAGATGACTTGGAAACGATTTTTATTTTATTGGTGTCTTAAATGTGAAGGATTATTTGAGTTCTTTTAGCTTTTTGATATCTGGAAATATCAAGCTTCTAACTCCCACTTTGGAAAGAATTTTCTTCTGCCTCAAACCTCTATTATTTGGTTTTTATCCTCTGTCTAAAATATGCCATAAAGATTTTTGAAAATAAGCTTATTTCTTTCCACAGTAATAAAGGTACGTTCTTTGGAAACCCTTGACACCCTATAGGATAACAATTGCTAGCTCACTCCAGTTAAGTGCTAGATTTTGTAGCTCAAAGTTAAAAAAGCCAACCTTGTGCTTTCCATTGGTCAGTTTTGAGTGCAGTGACAAGAGACACCAAGAAGACATTCAAGAATGTCAGTTCATGTTTTGTTTCTTTTTAAAGTTGGCTCCACACCCAAGGTGGGGCTTCAACCCACGACTCTGAGATCAAGAGTCGCATCCTCCACAGACTAAGCCAGCCAGGCTCCCCAGAAGAATGTCAGTTTACGTTCTGAGTACTTTCCTTTAGCATGTACGATGGTTGGATTTACAGTCCAGGGGATAGGAGACATACTTCCTATTGCTGCTTTCTTTTGTAGAGAAGGCAAACAACCCACTGCTTTAGTGACAAGACTGCTAACATCATCACTTCACACTTGAAACTGGTTTCCATCTCTTTTAATGCCACACTGTGTCAAGGAGAGAGATGCAGGCTATTGATCAAGATCCTTATGGAATCCCCCCGACATTCTTCATAGAATCATGGCTGACAAGGTGACATGCTATATGTTTTCACAATGACATGGAGATTGAAAATGGAAAAGTTAAATATAAATCTTCATGGAAGTTTCAGTAATTTTTAATAATTTGTTCTTTTGTCGCATGCATATGTGAATGATATATTTGTCCTAGAGCGATACGAATTCATTTCCCCACATCTGTAATATCTGCAGTAAGCTAAATTAAAAATGCATTTGTACTTGTACAGTTAAATGATCATATTTAATGAAATGTCAGAGATGAATCTTAGCAAATAGTCAGGAAATTATTTTAGAGAGGGCGGCATTTCATTACTAGCAGTCGGGGAAAAGCAAAGTGATTAAACAAATGGTTTACTGCTCTAAGGTGGTGGCCGTCCATGAAGAATAGGAAAACCAGTGCATGGGGCTGAGAGACAAATGTCCCATTTCTAAGTTGTTGCTCTCTCTCTTTTCCTGCTCCCCAAACCCTCACGGAATCTTGAGTCTGATGGGGGCTCGCATGAGGAGTTGGGGAGACTCTGCCCATGTAGGGAGGAAAAGAAGTCATTAGACAGTAGATAGCATGCATGAGAATCACCCCACATGAGGTCTGCACAACCAGCTTGAGAAAGTTTAGGCACCCGAGTTGAGTAGGAGACTCAGGTCGATTGAATGAGAACAGGGAGGAGCTGAGCAGAGGAGAGAAGAGGGAGGAGCTGAGCAGAGAAGGAAGGACTGTTTAGGCTACAGGCTCTGCACCCGTGTGCACTGGGAAGAGGGAAGACAGAGGGAGCTGGGCTGCGGGTTGGAGCCGAGTGAATGCGCGTAGGCGGTGACAGGCAGCAGGTAGGAGCAGAGAGGGAGAAGAGGAAAAGGAGAGCAGGAGGGGGTGTGAAGGGAGTGTATTCAGTGACTGAGAAAACAGAGTGGGACCATCAGGCAGCTGAGGAGACCTTCACTGGCCACCAAAACCCTGCCACATCCCCCACAAATTTCACCAAGCAATTTCACGTGCTGGCAGGTCGAATAAAAAAAATAGTTACATAAGAATTATCGGCTGTGTGGGTGGGAGTTATGTGCTGAACTCTGTCCACCGAGAAGACATGTGGAAGTCCTAACATCCTGTACCTCGGAAGGGGCCCTCATTTGGAAATAAGGTCATTGCAGGTGTAATTATTAGTTAAGATGAGGTCATACCGGTGGACGGTGGGACCTTAGTCCAATACCTCTGAGGTCTTTGTAAGATGATATGAAGACACGTAGAGAGACGGCCATGTGATGGGGGAGGTGAAACATGCAAGCCAGGGAAAGGCAAAGGTTTCCTGCCACCACCCGAAGCCAGCAAGAGACAAGGAAGGAGTCTCTCTAGAAAGTCTTTAGAGGGAACCAGGCCCTGATGACACCTTAATTTCAGAATTCTGGCCTCCAGAATCATGAGAAAACAAATTTATGGTGTTTTAAGCCACTCAGTTTGTGGTTCTTTATCATGGCAGCCCTGGGAGATGAATATGGTTGGTAAAACACAATTCTGAATGGCCGAATCAAAAAGTTACATTTCTCAGTCTTTTGCATTTTTTCTTAAGGAAATTCTGTGACTTTCCACTTAAATTTTTTGTACTGCTGTCTGGTATGAGTGTGAGGGGAGCGAGGCATTCTCCTCAGCTGCCAACAACTCAACAATGAAGGTAAATAGCATTCCGAGGCAATATTTTTTTAAAAATTAAAATTAATGTAAGAAAACCACGGTGAACAAAATCTCAGAATTTTATTTTATTTATTTATTTTTAAAGCTTTCATTTATTTATTTGAGAAAGAGATAGAGAGCACAGAGGGAGAGGGAGAGGGAGAAGCAGACTCCCCGATGAGCAGGGACCCCCTTGCGGGGTTCGATCCCATGACCCTGGGATCATGAATTGAGCTGAAGGCAGATGCTTCACCAACCGAGCCACCCAGGAGCCTCAAAATATCAAAATCTTAAACACAGGCTCAGGATTACCAATTTTTCCCTTTGCCTCTGCGTGGTCTGGTGTGGCACCACTTCCAGCATCTGAACCATATGGCGAAGTTTAAAAAATGTATATCACAAAGGGCACGGATGTAAATATATTCACATAAAAAGACTATATTTCAGTTTTGTCTCAGGGAGACACCAAAAGAGGTGCAGCAAGACGACTCGGGCTGAAATCGCTTTTCCCCATGTAAGAACCAGGCAGCGGGAAGACAGGATCAGCCACATCAGGTAACAGTGCAAGCCCAGTTAAGTAAGCATTAGTCCCATATGAAATCTGCATAAAAAAAGACAAGCTGCTGTAATCCCAGTAGCGAAGGGAATTAGATTCTTTGGCCTTTACCACATGACAGTAAATGACAGCATAATAAGTAAAGCAAAAATGATTTCTGACTTATACTTTTCACATCATGTCCCGGAGGCACTTTGCTATTGTTACAAGTGTATTAAATGTAGGTCTGATTACATCCTAAGGAGAGCTGACAAGAGGCAGATTCTGGAACAGGGAGATGCTGGCCTATGTCTGGTGGTTAATATTTACGGCGTGCACACTTCTGGAGCTTCAGAGACCTCAAGAACTGGGAGAGACCAGGAGTGGAATGTCATATTACATGCTTAATTCAGATTAACTTTCTTTCAATTGCTTCAAGAGATCATGGAGTGTGTAGTACTTGAGGGTGGTTATGAACTCTTCTCGCTTATCCTCTGGAAGTACAAGGATGCTCTCTATGGCCAATGGAGAGGCCTGGGATGTGGATTCTATGACTGGGAGAAACTGCAAAAGACAGGAAGGATTAGATTTAACACGGGGATCTATGCTGTTGAAAAGCATTTATACTGACTCCTTTTTGTTGTATGAATTTTAACACATACTGAGATTCATGCAACCACAAGCACATGAAAACCATTTCTATTACCTTCCAAACTCCCATGTGCTGCTCCTTTATCGTCACGTTCTTTAAAACTTGAATCTGTCTTTTCTTTGCAGAGTGGTCTGCTAATTTTGGTTGTTTTAGGGCTGAATTCTCATGATCCCACTTGATTACAGAATTACAAATTCTGCAAATTCACTCTGATCTTAATAATTCAATGCTACCTAGCTATTAAATGTACAGTTTTTTGTTTTTTGTTCTGTTTCTTTTTTTTGTTGTTGTTGTTGTTTTTTGTTTTTTGTTTTTTAACTCCAGGGCAATGGTTTAGTAAAAGATGTTTGAAAACAGGAGAAAAGAAGTATGGAGATATGAAACGTGGAGGTCTGACCACTGTTCGAACTTGGCGAGATATTGTCAGCCAGAAATGGTACACACCATTGTGCGTAGGATAGGCTATATCCATTCATCTTTTGAGGAGTTTTTAATATTTAGAACACAAACTTTCTTTCAGCCATTACTATCATACATTTAGTGTTTTTGATAATGTGCAAAGGATTCAGATCTTTTTCTATTATTTTTTCTTTCATAATTTTTTTTACTTTAACCATTTTCAAGAGTAAAGTTTGGTGATGTCACGTGACATTCACCTTGCTGTGGAACCATCACCACCATCCACAGAATGTTTTCATCTTCCCAAACTGAAACTTTGCACCCGTTGAACACTAACTGCCCGTACTGCCTGTCCCCTACCCTCCTGCCAACCCCGTTCTACTCTCAGTCTCTATGGTTGGACTACTCTAGGTTTCTCAAATAAGGGAATCATACAGTATTCCTTTTGTGTCTAGCTTGTTTCACAGAGCATAATGTCTTCAAGGTTCATCCATGTTGCAGCCTGTGTCAGAATGCCCTTTTTAGGGCTGCATCATATTTCATTGTATATATGCAATATGTTTTGTTTATCCACTCCTCTGTTGAGAGACACTTGGGTTGTGTCAAACTTTTGGCTACTGTGAGTAATATTGCTGTGAACATAGTTGTACACATATCTGTTCAACTACCTGCTTTCAGTTCTTTTGGGTGTATAGCCAGAAGTGGAATTGCTGGATTTTATGGCAATTCTACGTTTAATTTTTTGAGGAACCACCATACCATTTTCCACATCAATTGTACGATTTTCATTTCCATCAGCAATACACAAAGTTCCATTTTTTCCCTACATCCTCACAACACTTGTTACTTTAAGATTTAAAAAAAAATAAACATCCTAATGGATGTTAAGTGGTATCTCATTGCAATTTTGATTTGCGTTTCTCTAGTGCTTGTGACTCTAGTGCTTGTGAGTTTGAGCATCTTTTTATGTGCTCATTGGCCATTTGTGTATCTTCCTTGGAGAAATGTCTATTTAAGCCCTTTCCCATTTTTCAGTTGAGTTGTTTTTTTTATTATTGAGTTGTAGAAGATCTTTATATATTCTAGATTTTAATCCCTTATCAGATACAGGATTTGTAAATATTTTCTCCTAATCCATAGGTTGTCTTTTCACTCTGTTGATTATGTCCTTTGATATGCAAAAGTTTTAAAATTCTGACGAAGCTCAATTTATCTATTTTTACTTTTGTTGCTGCACTTTCAATGTCATATCCAAGAAATCATTGCCATATCCAACGTCATGAAGACTTTCCTCTGTTTTCATCTAAGAGTTTTATAGTTTTGGCTCTTAGTTTACGTCTCTGGTCGATTTTGAGTTAAATTTAATATATGATATGAGACCAACTTCATTCTTTTTCATGTGGATATCCAGTTTTCCTGGCATCATTTGTTGAAGAAAAAAGTAATTTTTCCATTGCAAGGTCTTGGCTCCCTTATCAAAAATCATTTGACCATATATGTAAGGGTTTATTTATGGGCTCTCCATTCCATTGGCCTATATATGTCTTTATATTGGTACTACACTGTTTTGGCTAGTGTAATTTTTTTGAAAGATTTATTTATTTATTTGAGAGAGAGGGGCAGGGGAAAAGGGAGAGGGAGAGAAGGAGACTCTGCTTAGCACAGAGCCTGATATGGGGCTGGGTCTCATGACCTTGAGATTATAACCTGAGCCAAAACCAAGAGTCAGACACTTAATTGAGTGCACTACCCTGGCGCCCCTTGACTAGTGTAATTTTGTAACAAGGTTTGAAATCAGGAAATGTGAGACTTCCAAATTTGTTCTTCTTTTTCAGGATTATTTGGTCTATGTGGGGGTCCTGAGAGATTCCATATGAAATTTAGGATGACATTTTCTATTTCTGCAAAAAAAAAATCATTAGGATTTTGATGGGAATTACATTGAATTTGTAGATCACTTTGGGTAGTAGAGACATCTTCACAATATTTAGACTTTCAGTTTTCCATATTTGTTTCTCTTTCATTTCTTATAGCAATGATTTGTAGCTTCCAGGGTATAAGTCTTTGGCCTCCTAGGTTAAGTTTATTCTTAAATATTTTATTCTTTTCAGTGTGATGGTGAATGGAATTGTTTTCTTAATTTCCTTTTTGTATTCTTCATTGGTAGCGTGTAAAAACAACTTTTTGTGATTGCAATTTTGCTGAACTCATTTATTCTAATGTTTTATGGATTTTTTGGGTGGAGTTTATGATTTTCTGCATATAAGAAAAAATGCTTTTTACTCTTTTCCAATTTGGATGCCTTATATCTTGTCCTTGCCTAACTGCTCTGGGTAGGACTTTGAGTACTATGTTGAATAGATGTGACAAAAATGGGCACCTTTGTCTTGTTCCTGATATTAGAGAAAAAGCCTTCAGTGTTTCACTGTTGAGTATGGTGTTAACTACAGGTTTTTTATATATGACCTTTATTGTGTTGACATAGTTTCCCTTTGTTCTTACTTTGTTGAGTGGTTTTATCATGAAAGAGTGTTGAATTTTGCCAAATGCTTTTTCTGCGTGAAGTGACATGATCATGTGAGTTTTTTCCCTTCATTTTGCAAATGTGGCATTATTACATTTAATGATTTTCCTGTGTTGAACCATCCTTGCACTGCAGGAACATATCAAATTTGTTCATGGTGCAGAGTTCTTCTAATGTGCTCTTGAATTCTATTTGCTAGTATTCTGTTTGCTAAGATTTCTATTTCAGTATTCATTAGGGATATTAGCTTATGTTTTCTTTTCTTCTAATGTCTTTGTCTGGCTTTGGTATCAGAGTAATGCTGGCCTCATAGAATGAATTTTTAAAGTATTTTTTTCTCTTTGATTTTTTTTTTTTTAAAGAAGAGTTTGAGAAGGATTGGTGTTAATTCTTTAAATGTTTGGTAGACTTCATTAGTGAAGCCATCTGTTTTCTGGGCTTTTCTTTGAGGATTGAGAAGCAACTTACTGATACAGAGTCAGAAAAATGTAATTTTATGCAAAGGAACAGAGTGGATGGGAGGCCAGCACTCTGACACCAGACAGGGCCATGCAAGCCAGAAAAGGGGAAGAAGATAGGTCTCAGTCAATTAGGGAGAGCAGGGGAGCCCAGTGTATCCCCCAGAACACAGAGGTCCAGCCAGCTCAACTTGCAGCCAACTGGCTAATATCCCCAGGCGTGTGAAGGGGACCCATGCCGTCTAAGGGAAGCAGGTGACGCAGCCCTAGGAGGGAGGAAAGCTGGCAGGAGACGAGGCCACTGTCTTCCCTCAAGAAGGATGCGGCCCTGTGGTTGGTGGGGCCCCGAAGGCAAAGTGGGTGTCTGTCAAGCCTGCAGGCCTGCTTCCAGAAGACTCATGGCCGTCCCCGCTCTCCACAGCCAAAGGCCTTTGGTACCTGAGACATCTGGCTCGAACGCTGCAGACGTGGGTTTCTACAGCTTGTTTAGTGCTGCACAGCCACTGAGAGCCAGTTTCAGATACTTCCCCTCTGACTACGTTTGCTTTTCCGTAAGCCGAGCACCACTGATGTCCACGGTGAGTACGCTTGGGGCAAAATGTAGCCTAAATCAAACTAATTGAAAATTCTCCTGCAAGACCCAACTGGAAGACTCTAGGGTCTATTGAAAATTTTGTCCAATGACAGATAAAGTAGTTGTGTGTCAGTTCAAAACAAAAAAAAAGAAAAATGTAATTTTAGTAAGAGAGAAATCAATCCCCCTGGTAACCAACAGACATGTTGCCAATAAATTCTATTCTGCTCCTTCTTTCTGATTGTGCAGCTCTGGGCAGAAGGTGGGTCAGAGGAGAGTAAAACGCCACCACAT
Organism: Ailurus styani; assembly: GCA_002007465.1. Lineage (NCBI taxonomy): Eukaryota > Metazoa > Chordata > Mammalia > Carnivora > Ailuridae > Ailurus > Ailurus styani. The sequence goes on along the minus strand of LNAC01000453.1, from coordinate 95,092 downwards.
ATCCTACTATTTTTTTTAATATATGTTTTATTTTACTTTTTTCATGCATATAGTTTGTTCAGAAAATGTGTCTTGAACACCGGCCGTCTCCCAGACATGATGTCACGTGTTGACTAGAGTGATGAACATGATGAACGAGGGATCCACCCTGGGGGGAGGGCAGTGGCGGGGGGGAATGACCACCGGCCAGAGTCAACAAATATGGGAGCACGTGGGTAAATGCGTGAAGGGGGTTAAAGGCAAAGATGGGTGGTCTCCTACAGTAGCTGATATCCTACTATTTTGAATATGTTTTTTCTCCCTGAATATTTACTTAGTGGTTCTCACTTCGACTAGTTTTCCTCTTAAGTTATTTGAGTCAGTCTCCATTTTTGTTTTCGTTTTCCCAATGTTTTCTATGGGTGAACTAGGGCCTGGAGTTTCCTTGTTTGCCATCTCGCTGATGTCACTCTCTCCTTTTGCAATTTAATGGCAGGGAATGATAAGGCCCAGGGACAAGGTCAGACGTGATATAGGCACGCAGTCTCGTCCTGCAGTCTATCATGTCAGATCATCTTCTACATCGTCCTTCAATGGGTTCAGCAGAAAACACTTTCATCGCAAAAAGAGATGTGGGTGCATTCTAATGTTTGGGAGAACAGTATTAATATAATGATATGGGTCATGAACGCAGAGGTTTGTCAGTAAAACAAAGCACTTTTTAAAAAATGCTGTATATTTTTAAAAATCAGCTTTCATAGTGTTCTTAGAAGATGGCAGAAATATCACGCTTTGCATTTGAAAAGGGAGGCACTGTCATGGAGAAGGATTTGTTAGAGGTTGTGGAACAAGACAGGGTTAGAGTTCAGGCTGGTAGTGTCTGTCTTATCATGTAATGACAGCCTTCCTATAGGCAGGATGAATGAATCAAAATATATTTTTGTCACAAATCTCACACTTTTGTGATTCTGTATCAATGGGTCATTTCTAAATCCTGAGCAAAGTGGTAGCCAAATAATGCAGCAGGACTGGGTCCTGTGTGCTCCGAAGGCCTCTTGTCAAAGATAAAATATATAAGGTCGGGTGAAAGTGTGAGGCGGTGTTGACCTTGCATATAACAAGACTTATTTTTTGCCTTGTTCTGCGTAGAGAGATTCCCTTTCATACTTAGGACATACACCACCACATATGGTGTGGAAGAATTTGGCTCCAATTACACAAGGGTAGGACTTGCGTTTCTACTTTTATAGTTTGCAATTAGCTCATGGGCTCAGTTTCTTGACCTTTGGTTGTCCTAAAGGAAAAGTATTGTTGTCTGTTTACAACTTCAAAAAATTCACATTTATTTGTTTTTTTTTTAGCGTTAAAGATTTAAAAAAATTTAACTATAACAAAACTTAAAGAATTTATAGAGATGAACTTTCAGGAAACTAAATATTTGAGTTGTGTTTCAAGTGTTGTTCACCCCTAAGCAAATTAAAAGAGAAAAATTCAGTTAATACACTAACGTACCCAAAGACAGGTGAAATTTTGACATTTCCACCATTGAATTAATGAAATAACTGACAGCTTTGATTTCTCCTACACAAACCCCCAAAGCTGTCAAATGCTATAAAGTAGCACAATTAAATTCATTTACTTTTTCCCCAGTTTTATTGAGAAATAATTGATACACATCACTACATAAGTGTAAGGCGTACAGCACATTGGTTTGATTTGAATATATTGTGAAATGATCGCTGCAGTAAGTTCAGCTAACACCTATCTTCCCATAAAGATACAATTAAAAAAAAGGAGAAAGAATAAAGGAAAAAAGAAATTTCTCCTTGGGATGAGAACTCTTAGGATTTACTCTCTCAACTTTTGTGTATATCATACAGCAGTGTTAGTTATCACCTTGTACATTACATTTCTGATAATTATTTATCTTACAACTGGAAATTCATATCTTTTGACCAACTTCCCCTCATTCCGCATCCCCTCCCCATTTAAATCTTTAATCCACTTTGAGTTAATTTTTGAGGGTGACATCAGATATGGGTATAGTTTCATTCTTTTAGATGTGAATCATTATCATTATCCCAACACCATTTATTGTAGAGGCTGTCTTTTCTCCTCTGAATATTCCTGGCTCCCTTGTCAAATACTAGTTGATGACTGTAACTTTACAGTGTAGCTTGAAATCAGGAGCTGTGATGCCTCCTGCTTTGTTGTTCTTTCTCAGGATTTTTTTTTTTTTTTTTTTTGGCTACTTGGGGACTTTTGTGGTTCTGTATAAGTTTTAGGAGTGTTTTTTCTACTTTTGCAAAAATGCTAATAGAATCTGGATAGAGATTACACTGGATCTATAGATGGCTTTTCATAGTGCTGACATTTGGTAGTGTTGACATTTTATCACTATTAATTCTTAACACCAGATACCTTTCTGTTTATTTGTAACTTCTTCAGTTTCTTTCATCAGTGTCTTGGTTTTTGGAGTAGAGGTCTTTTACCTCCCCAGTTACATTTATTACTAGTATTTTATATTTTTTTTGTAATCAAATCTATCAATGTTTTATTATATGGTTGTTGTTTTTTGCACTTTATTTTTTTCCCTTAGTTTTTTTTTTTATTATTATTACTTGCCCCAGGGGTACAGGTCTGTGAATCATCAGGCTTACACCTTTCACAGTATTTTATGGTTTTTGATGCCATTGTAAATGGGGTTGATGATTGATTTCTTCCTTTTTCAGAAAATTTGTTGTTAATGTATAGAAATGCTGATTTTTATATGCTAATTTTGAATCCTGCTGCTATACTGTATTTCCTGTATCGATTGATTAGGTCCAATAGATTTTTTGATTGAGTCTTCAGGATTTTCTGTATATAAAATCATGTCATCTGAAAATAGAGACAAGTTTACTTTTTTATTTCCAATTCTGATATCTTTTATTTCTTTCTTTTCTGATTGTTCTAGCCAGGATTTCTAATACTATGTAGAATAGGAGTAGTGAGAGTGGACACTCTGGTCTTGTTCCTGATATTAGAGAAAATGCTTTTGACCTTTCACTGCTGAGTATGATGTAACTATGGGCTTGTCATAAGTGGTTTATTATGTTGAGGTATATTCCTTCTATGCCTAATTTAAAATATTTTTTATCATGAATGGGTGTCGAATTTTGTCAAATGTGTATTCTGCCTCTATTCAGATGATCATATAATTCTTTTCTTTCATTCTATTAATGTGATATACCACATTGATTGATTTGTGTATGTTGAATCATTTTTGCATTCCAAGGATAAATTCCACTTGATCATGGTGAATGATCATTTTATTATGCTTCTGAGTTCAGTTTGCTAGTATTTTATTAGGAAAATTTGCATCTGTATCATTGGAAAGATTAGCCTGTAGTAGTTTTTGTTTTGTTTTGTTTTGTTTTTTTTAGTAGTGTTTTTCTTTGATTTTGGTATCAGGGTAATGCTGGCCTCATAACATGGGTTTGGGAGTGTTTTTTCCCCTTCAGTTTTTTGAAAGAGTTTGAAGATTACTGTTAATTCTTTAAATGTTCTGTAAATTCATCATTAAATACATCTGATTCTGGGCTTTTTTTTCATTGGGAGATTTTTGGTTCATGATCCAATCTCCTTACCAATAATTGGTGTATACATACTTTTTATTTCTTCCTGATTTAGTCTTGGTAAGGTGTATGTTTCCAATTTTTTTTCATTTCTTCTAGGTTGTCCAGTTTATTGACATAAATAAATACAATTGACATAGTAGCCTTTTGTAATCATTTGGATGTTGGTGGTATCAGTTGTAATGTCTCATTCTTCATTTGTAATTTTCTTGATTTTGGCCTTTTTCCTGTTTTCTTTATTTAGTCTAGCTAAGGGTTTGCCAGTTCTGTTTATCTTTTCAAAGAAACAATCTTTAGTTTGGTTAAGGCTTTCTACTGTTTTTCTTTTCTCTATTTCACTTATTTCTGCTCTAATCTTTATTATTTCCTTTCTTCTGATTACTTTGGGCTCAATTCCTCATTTTTCAGTTCCTGAAGGCACAGAGTTAGGTTGTTTATTTGGGACCTTTCTTGTTTCTTCATGTAGGTGTTTATTGCCATGAACTTCCCTCTTAGAACTACATTTGCTGCGTCCTACAAACCTTGGCTTTTGTTAGTCTTAAGAAATTTCTTAATTTCCCCTTTGATCCATTGATTGTTCAGGAGAGTGTTGTATAATTTTGATGTGTTCATGAGTTATTCAGTTTTCTTCTTGTTATTAATATGTAATTTCATGTCATGGTGGTCAGAGAAAATACTTGGTATGATTTCAATCTTCTTGAATTTGCTAAGACTTGTTTTGTGGCCTAATATGTGGTTAATCATAGAAAATGTCCCATGTGTACTTGAGAAGAATGTGTATTCTGCTGCTGTTAGATAAATCCCCTGTATGTGTCTGTTAGGTTCATTTGGTCTGTAGTGTTGTCCAAATCCATTGTTTCCTTATTGTTTCTGTCTGGATTATCTATCTATTGTTTTTTTTTAAAGATCTTATTTATTTATTTGACACAGAGAGAGAGATTACAAGTAGGCAGAGAGGGAGGCAGAGAGAGAGGAGGAAGCAGGCTCCCCGCTGAGCAGAGAGCCCGATGCGGGCCTCGATCCCAGGACGCTGAGATCATGACCTGAGCCGAAAGCAGAGGATTTAACCCACTGAGCCACCCAGGCGCCCTCCCCATTTGCTTTTTACAGGAAATGGGACACCATAAAAATGAAATATTTAAGGCAGTCCTTGGGAATCTTCTTAAGTTTGCTTGTAAACATATGTAGTTTCCTTTATGTACACATACAATGTAACATGAAAGACAGAATCTTTGGTTGAGTGAAGATAGTTCATTTAAATTTCTTATTTATAAATCACGGAACACTACATCAAAAACTAGTGATGTGCTGTATGGTGACTAAGATAACATAATAAAAATAAATTTCTTATTTGTTAATTGAGCATAGGTATTTCATATAAATTTTTCTTTGAACATAATTTGTTATTGATTCATTCATTTGACAAATATTTTTTGAGCAATTGGGGTGTGCCAGGTCTGTAAGGAAGAAGATGCAGAAGAAGACTGTGCCCTTAGGGAGAGTACTTTTTTGGGGGAGATAAACCTTAGAGCAATAACTATAAACACAATGGAAGGGTTACAAGAAGGCCAAAGACAATTGGCCTTCAAGGTTCAGGAAGTTCAGGAAGGCAATTATCTCTTCTGGGCAAAAATAAGGATTTGTGGGAAAGATAGTGTTTAACTTGAGGTTTTTTATTTAAAAGGCTTTATTTATTTATTTGGGGGGAGCGAGGAGCGGGTGAAGAGGGACAAGCAGACTCTGTGCTGAGTGCTGAGCTGGAAGTGGGGCTTGATCTCAGGATCCTGAGATCACGACCTGAGCCAAAACCAAGTCAGACACTTAACTGACTGAACCAGCCAGGTGCCCCTAACTGGAGTTTTGAAGAATAGGCAAGATTTGGATACTGAGGATACCGAGGCTGGGGCCACAGCACTCCAGGCTGAATGCAGTATGCAAGCAAAGCCAAAGACAGTCAACACAGGCATTGAAGAGGAACCCCCATTTTGAATGGAATATGAGATTGACGGATGAGAGATGTGGACTAAAGCTGGGAAGTAATGAAAATATTAAAATTTACTTAGTGCTTACTTTGTTCCAAGCATTGATATATCTTTTTGAGGATATCATAATTTTTATTCTCTAGACCAACTGTCTTACTTTTCCTTTTGTAAATTGTTATTGTTCCTTTTCTACAGATGGGGTATCTGAGGTATAGAGAAATTAAGGAGCTTGCTAGAGGTCACCTCTCCCTAAGTGGCAGGACTAGCATTTAAGCCCTGGTCTGGTGGACTCTTAAGCACACATTTTTCCTATGTTTCCATGCTGTCTTGAATGAAAGTCTAATGAAGCAGTAGGGTAGGAGCCTCTGGGGATGTTTTGAGCAGAAGAGAGACAGCATTAGAGCTCTTTGCTCAGAAAGCTGGTGGCGGTGTGTAGGCTGGGCTGGAGAAAATACAGTTTATTAGTTTTATACTCAATGAAGAAATATGCTAATTTGTGTCTGAAGAAAAATTAATAATATACCTTTTCCTAGATTCTACTGGCTAAGTGAACCCAGGGAAGCTAAGAATAGGGTTGCATCTAAAACATGTAAAGCTTCACTGGGTATCTCGATTACTGTGCTAACCACCTTACAGACATTAGTTCAATGAGTAATTATAACCACCTGAAGTCTGGTGTTATCTTAAAGTCACAGAAAGGAAAACTGAGGCTTAGAGACGTTATCAATTCACTTGTTCAAGGTCAGAATTAAATGTGAGACAATCTTCAAATCTAGGACCGTCTATTTCTACAATTTTGTGCTGTCCTATCTCTTGCTATTTGCCTAAAAACCTGGAAGAATATTAATTAAAAAAATGTCTCCATTCAGTACTGCCATCTGGGAGGATAGGCTTCTCCTGAACATCCCTGACAGCACCAACTCCGGCAGCTCCTCGACTCTCCCCAGGCATCTCTTCTCTTTGTCTCAGTTCCCTCCTAAGGGCTTCTCCTATCATTTCTTACAACCATCCCAACGTGCACAAATCACCTTTATAGAGAGACAGGAGTATGGAGAGAGCGACTCACGAATGCCAGCACGTCCTTGATGAAGGATGGTTTGTCCTTGCCGGGCCCAAGAGTCCCTAGTGAATTTCATTTGATGTGGTTTGTTGGGCAATGGAGGGTTATGTTTGGTGAGAGGTTTGAACTTCAACTGGCACATTGTTAAAGGAGGCCTATGGCAGTTTGAAAATATTGTTGGTCTTGATTTTTTTTTTTTTTGATGTAAGGGGGAAAAAGGCATGCTGGTCAGAAATGCAATGGGCTAGTTGATGGTTTTTGCCATAATTCATCGTGTATCCTTGTCTATTTCCCACCCCCACCCCACCCCACTTGACAGTTATCCCTCCCACTTAGTTTTCACTTTGTTCTCAAAATAGATAATTCAATTAGGTTAGATATATTTATTGAATGACTACTATGTGCAAAGCATTATACTAGGTTTTTTAAAACTAGTGCGATGAGTCGCTACATGAAGATGGAAAGATGATGATTGTTAAGTGAATGAATGAGCTTTGGGCTGTGTTGCATCCTTTTTCACATAGGAGCTGGTCTTAAAATGATGCACATTGCAGTCCTCATGTAAAGCCGGAGAAGAGCCAAAGAAAGCCAGGAGCTTAAAATTATGATAGGTACTTGGTAATTCATAGCACTGATTACTGCTCATACAAATAGGACAATGGGTTAGTTGTAAACACTTATGATTCCATTTTATGATGTTCCAATTAAAGTATGTGCTATATAGCTTAGATATCTTACAGTTGCTAAGGCCTATGGGTAAGGCCAGCAATAGGTAAGCATGGGACATTTCTAGAAACAACATTTCTTTTGGCCAATCTTGGGAAAGATATAGGAAGAATTGAACATTTTATGGTTATTAAATAAGCCACGTTTCCTCATTCTTTCCAAGTTCCCTTTTTTTGGCTGGCTCTAGTGACTAGGGAGAAGTTTAAAACAGTGATTTTTCTAATCCATTATTTCGGTTTGAAAAAGCATTGCTATTATTATAAATTTATATTAGGAAAATTAAAAAAACTGCATAGAAAGTTAAGCTCAATAAAACTTCTTTTTCAGAAAAGAATAGACTGAAGATTATCTTTAGTTGGTTTTTATGAGCGTATGAGGTTCTTTTTCCCTCCCCAGGGGCTGTTTCAGATGGTGGGCCTTGAATATCTATGTTTCTCATAACAGACCATAGCTTTTAAGAAATATTAGTGAACTCTGGGTGACCAAAGAATGGACTTCATTCTTTGGGTAACTTTGGGGTTTCGGTGTAGACTAGGGTGGGGTAAGGCTGGTTCTGGAGTTTTTGAAAACACTTAGGATTTTGGATCTTTCAGATCAGGGGCCGTATTAATATCCTGTGGCTGCTGTAACAATCACCACTAACTGGGGAGCTTAAACCAACAGAAATCTATTCTAGCACAGTTCTACAAGCCAGGAGTCTGGAACAACGTGCTGGCAGGGCTGTGTTCCCTCCTGAGGCTCTAAGGAGAGTCCATTCCTTCCTCTGCTGGTGGCTCCTGGTGTCCATTGACTTGCGGATTCATCACTGCTATTTCTGTCTTCATGGTCACGTTGCTTCCTCCTCTTCACTCTGTCTCAAATGTCCCTTCTCCTCTCTCTCAGAAGGACATTGGCCACTGGATTTTGGGGCCCACCTGAAAAATCTAGACTGATCTTCTCATCTTGAGATCCTTACCTTAATTACATTTGCAAAGACCTTTTTCTCAAATAATATTCACAGATTCTAAGGGTGAGGATGTGGACATAGCTTTATGGGAGCCTCTAGTTAACCTTCTACAATAGCTTGCTTTCTTCCCTTTTTTTTCTTTCTTTTTAAAGATTTTATTTATTTATTTGAGAGAAAGAGGGAGACAGAGATAACAAGAGAGCATGAGCAGAGAGGAGACGGAGAAGCAGGCTCTCTGCTGAGCAGTGAGCCCAATGCAGGGCTTGATCCCAGGACCCTGGGATCATGACCTGAGCTGAAGGCAGACACTTAATAGACTGAGCCACCCAGGGACTCCCTATAGTAGCTTTCAAACTTCTTTTGAACTACAGGAAGAAATACATCTTACAACATAACCTAACTCTCTTGTATACAGGAAATAAAAAATTTTAATTAATTAATTAATTAATCAATTAAATTTTGAAGATTTATTTATTTTTAGAGAGAGAGTACACACATGAGTCCGGGGGAGGGGCAGAGGGAATGAATCTCCAGCAGACTCACCGAGTGTGGAACCCCATGCGGGGCTCCATCCCAAGACCCTGAGACCATGACATGAGCCAAAACTAGAAGTTGGCTGCTCAACTGACTGAGTCATCCAGGCGCCTCATGGAAATGGAAAAGTCGTACAGAAACAGTACTTTCTCTTATGATGTGAGGTGTACTGTGTGTTCCATTCCATTCTATATCACTGCATGCCACTCCAACAAAATCCTGTTTGCTGATCTCCTAAACCAATCACATGACCGGTTAATGGTGTTGCCACCAACAATTCTAAATTTCAGATGATCCTGGGCTATATCAGAACGTCTGGACTCTCTTGGTTGGAGGACGCTAGCTTGTCTTGGATTCCTCAGGGCTGGCTGAACCAAATTGTCTTTGAAGGAATGGTAGGGAGTTAAGAATCAGAATACTAGATTATTTAATCAGAATACTACATTATTTAATAACCCCTTAATTATATTAAATGCAAAGGATGAATATTTACTAACATCTTTCCATGAATCAAGCATTGTGTTAGGTGTGAAAACCACAAAAATGAACTAGGTAAACCCACCCAGGCATGCCTTACATTCTCTTCCTTATTGTACTATACAGACTACTTTAAATACACATTCTTAATCACCAATTTCTCTCTGCCAAGGCAAATAGCTATTTATAAATGGACTATGAGATCTACTTAGTAATTTTTCACATGTATTCTTAAATACTCAAACTGTGGTGTCCCACTGAAGCACCTAAATTCATGTTTCTAGTGTCTTGAAAGGATTTATAGGCCATTAGAGGTAAGCTATTTCAGGGAAGACTCTAATCCGCATTTCTCATAATCGTGTGGACATTTTAAGCCTTTGCAAGAGAGACTACAAATGCAAAAGCAGTGACCAAAAAAAAAAAAAAAAAGGCCTGCTTCCATTTCAAGCAGGTGACGTAAGAGAACTAAAATTCATGATTAAGAAAAATGAAATTGTATAAATTATAGCAGAAATGCCTGTCATCACCCGTATTAGCTGCTGAAATGCCTCCAGGGGGTTAGATTAGAAAAAGAAAATTACTTATCTGTAATTCTTATTCTCTTTAGGTAGCAATTATAATAGATATACACTCTTGGGTGTAAGTCATTGGTGTGAGAACCAGGAGTAGACGAGAAGCCGGCTAAAGAATTATAACCCTCAAGGAAGATGCACCCTGGGACGTCAAGGGCATAATGTATATGGAATGTCATTGCCCTCAAATATCGTTCCTATCTGACCATCAAAAAGAACCGGCAAATGTAGTCCCTCAGAAGAAAAGAAGGAATGAGTGGATCTATTATTATTATTATCATATATTAAATGTGTAAAGGTCTAGCCCTAGGCAAAATTTGTGAATTGGATCTACTCATTTTCTCTCTGCGCCTCTACCGACTTCAAGAATCCAATACCCACCTTCTTGCCATTTCTCTCACTCTGCTCTTAGGAAATACCTCATTAAATTTATTTACACCGAAGCCAAGACTTTGACAGTCTTGAAGAGGGAATTAGGGGCCACGGGCCTGATGCTGGCTTCATTACCAGTTTGTCCTGGGGTAGATGTCAGGTGAATGGTGTGTCCTCTTTGGGTTCCAGCGTCCTCATTTATACGATGAAAGGGTTGAACAAGGCGAGCGATATTTCTAGAACACTTCCAGCTCCATGATTCTAGGTGGGAAAGACAGGCTGAACATTAGGCTAATTTTAGGCTAAAATGTTAGGCTAACAACGTTACCCTCGAATATGGCATTTAAACCCGAGCAGAACGGACAAAGCCCCATGCCGCACAAATGAAGCCTAACTTGAGGCATCTGCCGGGATGTAGGGAAGTATTTGGGGTTTGTGCTTGTTTGACTAGAACCGCTGTGGTCGTATCACATGAGTGGCCCAAGACTGGCCCTATGTGTATCTTCACCTAACTTGAGCTGGGCCATGGTTCACATAGGAGCTCCTGGTTAGGCAAGGGCTTTTTGGAAGCTGCCCTTTTTCAGAGCAATGTTAGTGCAGAAGCAATCACTCACAAAGTCTTGCTCTGGTGTCAGAAAGAGCTAGGGCCGTTTCCAGAAATGCCTGCTTCATGGTTAAGGAGTAACTTACAAAAAAAAAAAAAAAGGAGTAACTTACACCAGGAGTGTTTCTTTTTGATTCCTTTTTGACAGGCACTGAGACTAGCCGCACCTGCCTCTTTGTACCTAGAGACAGAGGAAGGCATTTCTTTCCCTTCTCTTTTCCTTACACCAATCCCTGGAAGCCATTCCAGGCCAGATGGAAGGAAGTAACGCTAGGAGCCTAAGGCCCAAATCAGAAATCCAGACCCATTCCTTATTTCAAATAACCTGGGGTTGGCTTCATAGCAACTCTGATCCTGTGTTCCCGTATCTGGGAGGAAAAGAATTAAGCAGTAGGTCTTCAGTCCATTTGGTCCCTCTACTGTGGGGGTTAGTGCAGTAGGGGAATGTTCCCAGGAAAAAGAAAAGTCAGATAACTCGGTCTAATTACCTTGCAAACCTGGAAATGAAGAGACCTTCTGGCAAACAACTGAACGGCATTTGCTAACAGGAGAGTCCACTTAGCAGGATGTACCTGGTTGCATAGAATTACCTGTCATAAACCGACATGGGATGTATGCATATATGGGGTGTGGCTCCCTGGAAAATACCGCAGGAGTGAGTAAGAATGGATGTGTTGTGGGGCACCTGGGTGGCTCAGTTGGTTAAGCCTTTGCCTTTGGCTCAGGTCATGATCCCAGGGTCCTGGGATCAATCCCCGCATTGGGCTCCCTGCTCAGCAGAGAGCCTCCTTCTCCCTCTCCCTCTGCTGCTCCCCCTGCTTATGCGCTCTCTCTCTCTCTCTCTCTCTCTCTCTCTCTCTCTCTCTCTCTGTCAAATAAATAAATAAAATCTTAAAAAACTAGGTGTGTTGTATAGGACGTGGAACTCTTCTGTCAGTGACGTGAGCTATACACATTGCTCAGAGACACCATGGGTCAATCTAAGCCAGAGAGCATCTGATGGGGTGACAAGAACCTGCGGAGCTGCCGTGACGGGCCCAGAGCTTCCTCTGCCTCACTGGTGCCTCCACAGGACGCAGATCCTTGAAATGACCAGAAAAGCTTGGTATCGAATAGAACTTCTGACTCCAATGAGACTGCCTTGACAATATCATCCTCCCTGTTACCTCACTGTGGGTGTTGCTTCTTTGGTGGTAGCTATTTTTCTTAATTTTTTTCAAGTTGCATTTGATAAATTGTTTTATCCATCCATTCATTCATCCACTCTCTCATTCAACATGTATTTATTATACATCTACTGCGCTCCAGGCACTTTTCTTAGTGGGAGGGATACACAATGAACAAAACAGACAACCCCCCCCCCGTCTTTGTGGGGCTTACCTTCCGGGGGGGGTGACAAGCAACAAATATTCGTAGAACAGTAAAAAAAATCCTATGGTAGAAGGTTATCCATACTATAAGAAAAAAAGAAAAGCCAGACAAAAGAGCTGGGAGTGCAGTGGGGAGAGGTAGAAATTTCAGACGAAGTGGCTAGGGTAAGCCTCCATGGGAAGGTGACTTTCTGTCTAATGCCTGACGGAGGTGAGCAAGTAGACCAGGTGAGTACTGGGGAGGAGATTGGTGGTGCAAGGGAGAGGCTGGCGAAGGTGGCAGCATGTGCGGCCAGTGTGAAGCAAAGCATGGATGTGTCCTGTGTGTCTGCCGAGGAGTCGGGGGAGAGCTAATGCTGCCTCACAGATTGTTCACAGCTTTAATAAGACCTGGAGTGTCTGGGTGTCTCAGTCAGTTAAGCAACTGCCTTTGGCTCAGATCATGATCCCGGGTGCTGGGATCGAGTCCTGCTTTGGGCTCCCCGCTCAGAGAGGAGCCTGCTTCTCCTTCTGCCTGCTGTTCCCCCTGCTCGTGCCATCTCTCTGACAAATACATAAATAAAATCTTAAAAAAAAAAAAAAGACAGACAGACAGACCCAGGGGGCCCTGGGGAGCTCTGGCAGCAGAGGAGTGACATGACCCAATTTGATTTGTGACTGGAGTTCATTTTTAGCAAGAATTCACCTAAAAAAAAAGCTCTGGGGAAGAAAGCTGGACGCTGAGGGTCTCGGCCGAGGCCCGGAGTCATCGGCCCAGAGCGCTGTCTGCCTCAGGGGCAGTTGTCTATAAAACCCCTTTTGCAGATGGGCTGCAAAAAGTCTTCATGCAAGAAATATGTCTGTCTTGAGCATCATTTTAAAAACCTTTAGGAAATAGAGCATATTTATACAAGAAAGTGTGCAAGTCATTGATGTATAGTTTAGTGAATTATAATAAAGAAAATAATCACATAACCACCACTTAGGTCAAGAATTTGAACCAGGTCAGAGACTCCTATATGTCCCTTTCCAATTCTTCCTTCCCTCCTTCCTTCCTTCCTTCCTTCCTTCCTTCCTTCCTTTTTCTCTCCCTTCCTCCTTCCCTCCCTTTCTCCCCCTCTCCCTCTCTCTGTGTCTCTCTCTCTCATCTTCTCCTCCCTGTTTCTCAGTGTCGTTCTATCATGGGTCATGTGTCCACAATACATGGGGGCCTCACTTTTCAGATGCCATTTGAAACTTGCTTCTTCCTTGGGAAGAAAAGGCTTTACCTGGAAAGATTTTTGATTAGAGTAGAGCATGAGCTCCCTGAGAGCAGGAACCCTGTCTTGTCCATTTCTGTTCCTCCAGCGACCAACACGGAGCTCCATCAATGTTTGTTTACTGAAGAGTTCATAGCTCGTACTTTCATGGTAAGACAGAGTTAGATGAAAAGCTCAAACTTTTTCCCAATTAAAGCAGGCTTGGAAAAAACAACTATCAGTGATCTGTCTGTTCCTCTTACAGTTTCTTTAGCTGAAAAACAAAAGTTGGACAGTGGTTCTCAACTTTGCCTGAGGTTTAGGATTGCATGGGATGTTTTAAAAATACAGAAGCCTGGGTACCAACCCCTAAGGATTTTATTTAATTGGTCTTGGGTGTGGTTTAGGCATCAAGAGTTTTCAAATTTCTCCAGGTGATTCCACTGGGCAGCCAAGGCTGAGAATCACTAGGAGAAGAAATAGAACACAGTCTTACTATCATGATTGCCAGGTAAACTACAGGACTCCTCGTTAAATGTGAATTTCAGATGGTCAACAAAGATTTTGTTTTTTTAGTATAAGTCTGTCCCAAATATTGCTTGAAGTGTACTTATGTTCAATCATTACACGTTTATCTGAAATTCAAATTTAACTGAACGTCCTTTGTTTTTATGTGCTAAACCTGGCTACCCTAATTACTATAAAATCATTCCCCACATGCTAAGCTTGTTAGAATCACTGTGTTCACATGATGGTCGGCCCTTCCTGTGACACCCTGGTCCCGGGCGACGTTGCCCTTGCCGTGCTGATCTGCCTTTGTCCCTCCGGCTGACTCTGTAACTCTGACTTCCCACGAGACAACCTTCTCAAAACTAGAATGCCCGGCGCCACTACCAAAAAAACCACTCAGCTTCCTAGGATGTCAGACACAAGCAGGCAAATTTAGGAGCAAGCCACTGAAACATCCGTTGGAGAGGAAACAAGAGGTTGAGAGATCAACTTCACATTGTCAACACTTTATACAGGGTACGATTAAAACCAAAAGGAAGGAGCATGAGCACCTTGTTTTTCACTTTCCCCAATCAGACTAAGTGAAATGACCTAATTAATTGGGTGATTCATAGTGAGAACTGTGTCAAGGATGACCGGTGCGTGAAAACAGAAGACAGAAAGCATCTCTCCCTTTTCTCCCATGTTGGAGGAAGGCACCAGCACTGCCTTTTTTTTCATCCGTCACTCCTCAGATGGGTAGATGTCGCTCTTGAGTCCCCTGGAAGGTTCTAGAAAGGTAGAACCTCTTGTTTGCCTGTTTATGGTATCCTCGTTCTGTGTTATTGAAATTTAGACTGCACATCAGTAGTTTTGTTTCTGGGTTGTCATTCACATTGCTGGAAAACCATTCCATCTGCAAGTTTTTTTGGGCATACCTGATTTTGTCGGTCAGCACTGAAATGCCCATTCACTCTCCACTTTGAGATTTTGCTGCCTTGGAGGCAGAAGAAGGTCCATTTTTCAATAAGCTGAATAATTTTGGTTGAAGCAGAGTTCATTATCCTAACAGTGCTTTCTTAAAGCATTGCATTTGATCCTGACAACGACCCTGCAAGTTGGTAGGGAAGGCATTATTTCCCCTCCTTTACAGATAAGGAAACAGAGTCAGCTTCCTCAAACAACTGTGTGAAATCATCTTTCCAGGAAAGGATAGCACTGCCTCAGTTTGAAAGGATCCCAGCACTTGGAGATCTTGTTAAAAACATAGATTCCTGAATCCTTCTCCTGTCTTCTAATGCAATGAGGCCAGTGCAGCACCCAGGAGTCTTGTTTAAAGACCAGCCTTAGAGAATTGGCAGAGATTGCAGTTTTTGAACATCACCACTGGAATTCTTGATTAAAGTTCTAGAAATCCAGCTGTTTTGGGGAGGAGTGCAAATAAATGTAAGTGAACATATTTACTACCTGTTTCACAAAAGTTATTGATAGTGGTTTACTTTAAAAAATTACACTGGCAGGGTGCCGGGGTGGCTCAGTCAGTTAAGCATCCGACTCCTGATTTTGGCTCAGGTCATGCTCTCAGGGTTGTGAGATCAAGCCCTGAGTGGGGCTGAGGGTGGAGGCTGTTTAAGATTCTCTCTCTCCCTTTTCCTCTGCCCCTACCTCTCCTCCCTCTTTAAAAAAAGAAAAGAAAAAATTACATTGGCAGTCTTTAATAAGTACAACAGAAGTTGAAAGGTAGGGATATAAAAGTCGATTAATTATTGACTTCACTCTGCTATCACTTTAGGGACCAACTGAGGAAAAGGTAGAAATATAAAAGTCGATTAATTATTGACTTGTTCATTCTGCTATCACTTTTGGGACTGACTGAGAAAGAGGCTCCCTCTTTTAGATTTTGTTTCGTTCACCCCATTTATACAACGAACATTTCCTGAATATAATATGCCAGGCACAGTGCTAAAAGGTAGAGATGAAAAGTTGAACGAAGTGTATTCTCTGCCTTTGAGAGGTTTCTGATCCATTGGGCAGACAGACATGCAAATGTACAGATTATAAAACAATACGATCTATGATATAATTGGGGTGCGGATTACAGATGGGTGGGGAGTCAGCTCTGTCAGGGTCAAGACAGACTTCACATTTGATGCAGGGTCTTGCCGAAGGTTTTCTGGATGTTCATGGGTCTCCTGCCTTCGTTCTGTGTTGCGTGGACAACTTCGGGCTCACTCCACCATTTTTGTGCAAGGTCCCCTCAAAAGACAAGTATTGTTCAGAACTGAAGCCAAATGACCTGATCCTCCCCTTTGTCCTGAGCTTCCCACATGCATTGCTTCCTAGAGAAAATCTGAAAATAAAGTCAACTTAACATGAACCAGCTGGGCTCTGCGCATGAGGCTGCCCGCACTTGCTAGCCCGGGCCGTAAGGCAAATCTTAGGATGGAAGCCGATAGATTTCACACTCCCTTGTTCAGTGTTTGCAGAAGGCTGCTCCCAAATGTGCAGATGTCAGGGGGGACCGATGCCAGCCTTCAGTGTGACCTATGGCCAGGCATTCCAAGAACCCATTGTCTCTCTGCCTTGCTGAGCTGATTCCAATGGACAAGAACTGCCAGAGAGAGTTTGGGAAGGGCGCCAGCATGAACCTGGCTGGTTCGCACTAACTTGAGGCTGCTCTTGGGAGTCCTTCATTACCCTCACTTAAAGAGTTCCCTAGTAGAGTTCCCCCCTTCTCTGACTTAAGGCAATTTTAATTCCTTTTCTCTCAACTGTTACTCCCTCCCCCTCCTCTTCTTCCTATTTTCCCCGTCTCCCACCCCTACAACCTGCCTAAACCATTTTTCACCCTTTGCTTTGACAGCGACCACTATAAATAAAACCAGAGAGACAGCAGGTATTCTGGGAGAGGGGAGAGGTCACAGAAGCTGCCCTTTGAGAGCACGGCTGGGCTCGCTTGAAGTCAAACGGACAGCCTATTTCATGCCCCACCGTCCCTTTGCTTCTATCCTCACCTCAGGCAATATTTTTGTTTTTACTGTTTGCTGCTCAGCTCCCTGGAATGTGGAGCTCTTTTGGAGGCTTGTATCTGTTGAGCTGTGTCTGGGTAGCCTTCCTCCTGACATGGAAAGGAGCAGGGGGCAGGAAGGAAGGAAGACTGGATAAACCAAGTCCAGAGGGAAAAATGGGTTTCTAAGACAATAGTGCTGAGCATTCTCTCATCTCTGCGATCGGTGACCCTATTTCATCAGTGATGGACTGGCTTCCAATGTAACTCCCTGTTTTGGAGGTGGTGATCAAAAATATTAAAGCACTTAAAAGTTGGGCTCCTTTTGAGAAAAAAATTATTACAAAATTATGTCACTGGGTACCTGAAGCAATCAAGGACTTAAGCAACCTGGGCTACCAAATTCTGATCTTAGATGTCAGAATTAAAAGCAGAAAATCAAAGTGGAGAAAGATATGAATATATATTGACTGTCTTTTAGGGGCCAGAAAACTGACCTCCTGGTCTCATTTATTTGCACAAAATGGCCCTCTGAGTTGGAGTCACTGTTCTCAGGTTAGAGATGTCAAAGCAAGGGTTCAGGGAGTGTAGGAAGCAGAACCAGAGCCCATGGAAGGCCGGGCTTCAAAGGAAATTCATGTGACTGGCTCCTGGGCTGAGAAAAAGGGTTGCTGTCTCACTGACTTCAGGAGGTATACATACAATGCTCTATTATGAATAGTTTCTATACACTGTGATCTGACTGCAGTGTTATTAGGGATGCCTGAGCAAAAATGGCACTTGGAAAGAGAGAGGGTTTATATAGAAAACTGAAGCACGTGATAAAGGCTGGATGTTGCTAAGCAATTCTTAAAATCTATCTTCCCCCATCCCTCCCTTCCCTCCCCCTTTCTCTCTCCCTCTCTCCCCCCTCTGTCTCTCCCCTTTGTCCCTCTGTTTCTCTCTCTCCTTCTTTCTTTCTATTTTTCCTTCCCTCCCCCTCCCTTTCTTTTTCTTTTTTTCCTTCCCCTCTTTCTCTCTTCCTTTGGATATTTCTCTCCACCTAGAGATATGATGGACAGTGGTACGGTTCCTGCTCTTGAGAGTTTCAGTCCATCCACGGAGATGGCCACATAAGCAAATTGCTATGATGTCTTATGGCAAGTTCTGTTACATAGGTTTATGTCCAGTTTTGTAGGTACAGATGAGGGAGCAAATCATTTCGCCTGGGGAAATGAGAAGAAAAGAAAGAGAGGAAGTGACATTTCATTTGGCCTTGAATATTGGGCAAACATTTCCTTCCATTCTAGAAGAGATGAACGTGCCCTTTTTATTTGGGGCATGGTAGGACCAACCAGGTCAGCTGTGCTTCGAGGTGGTATGAGGACCCTCTTCCAGAGGACTTGAGATGATTTTTTTTTTTTGGAAGGCATAGATGTTGACATGAGCACTGGACTCTGGGAGGAATTTGAATCGTCACACTAGGCCAAGAGTCCCTGGCCATTAGTCCTACAGAATCTATACTTTCATCCTCCTCTCTTGATCCACCCACAGGACAGTGTAGCAAGTCAGTCAAAGCACTTAGACCTCTGTGAAAATCCCAAGGAAACTTGGGAGTGATCTGTTTGTACTTACAGTGGATTCAAGAACATCTCTCTGTAAACTGAGTCTCTTCACTCAATAAAATTGCACTTGAAGAAGTGTTGGAAGTCATGGGGAGAGAATTTCTTTTGTCCTGTGGAAGTAAATAAAGCCGAAGAAGAACAAGCAAAGGATATTTATTATTCAGAGCTTGCTATAATGAGGGAACCAACCTCCATCCCTTACTTATGTTTTAGGAGACTCAGGCAGGCACATTGGGAAAGCTTTACAGTGGGGAAAACTGAAGGCTTCAGGTATGCCCTGACTGAAGGCTGTTGGCCTGGGGGTACTAGAGGTGGGCTAACTCGAAGTGGGGCATCCATGTGATTGGGTAGGGGTGCATATTTGACTTTTCCATTGTTGGTCCTAAGTTGGAAGTGGGAACAAAAATTAAGGAAGCTGTCTGTCAATTAACACATTGTTCGGTGTCCTGAACTGTTCCTACAGATAGTAGTCTGAATACTTCTAAGTCTGGCTTATAGATAGCAGACTGGGTTCCTGGGCTAGTTATTGCGGATAATGGGTTGGTTTCCTGGGCTTGTTCCTGCAGGTTGTGGGTCAGAGCTCCACTTCTCTATATATGGTCTTGCCTTTGTCCATTTGTATATATAGGCTCTCAGTCCATAGACATGAAATGAGGCCTGGCTTCTGGGGTTTTGGTTGGCACTAAGAGTAGAGATTACTTGGTAAACATATAAGCATGACGGACAGAAAAGGTGCGGGAGGAGCTGCCTATATTTTGGAGACGTGCAAGGCTGAGGCGTGTCTGGCACTGACAAGCATTCCAGGCTGAGGGGCTGGAATGGGGCTCCCGGGGCCTGCATCCCCTGGAGGAAGGGACGCCTTTTAAGGCTCAGGATATGGTTAGAACATCCCTGGAAATGTCCTAAACGGATTGTCGGCGTGTACGTTCCTTTTCGATACACAGTAACTCGGAGTGCGCTCCAGTAATATGGTTGGCCTGTCTCAGATGAAGCCAGAGCTGGGTCTGATGGCTGCTACCAGAAATAAACTAGGACAAGAAAAGAGGCTTTGTTTTGAAGAGCCATTGTAACAGATGCGCTGCCGAGGCATAGCTGCATACTATGTTCACAGAAAAGTGACTTTCCTCTTCTCTGCCCTCCCCCGAATTCAAAAGCCTTGACTAGAAAGGGGAATCTGGAAAGGGGAATCTTTTTTTTTTTTTCCTCCTTAACTACTACCAGGTGTCCTACTCAGGTAGTTGGGTAAAATAGTCAAAATATTTTTATAGAGGCTATAAACAGTTTTACAATATACTTACTGTTTATGAGGAAGACCAACATGTTGGGCGTTCTGATGGCTGTGACAGGCGCACAGCTGACCGGCCGGCATTCCTCACAGAGTTTTGTTAAAATGCGTTAATCCTAGTCACAAAGTCAAGTATAAAATTTTAGTGGCTCCTGAAACTGTCGCCCTTTTTTATGTTCCTTGTCTGAGGCTCTCTGGAAACCAATGGAACCTGACACAGCTAAACATGCTTGCTGCTCTGAGCTGCGTTTACGAGGCCACGTACAGTCACCGGCACAGGGAGGGTGATGAGGGGGGGGGAAGTGTAAATATCACCTCTTAAATAATGAGTGGACTGACATAAATCAAAATTACTAACGTTCTGGGAAACCTTTTCATTTACATTGAAGGTTTTTTTTTTCTTCCCTAACCAAATGGTATCTTTTGACACAGAAAAAGGTAACAATTGAAAAAAAATTAATTAAAAATTAGGATGCTTTGTTTTCTAAAAAAGCAAGAACGAAGCTATAATGAAACGGGACACAACATCCACTATTTTTTTTTTTTTTTTTGCTGGATCAGGGAGTAAGTTTAAATTGTTAGCATCCTCTTTAATGGCCCATAGCAAATACCATAGCTTAATGAGCTTAATGATATAAATTCTTGGGAATTAACAACGTGCTAGAAAATTATAAAGAGGTTCTCATTAAACCAACGTCGAGAGATGATCATGATTCAGCAATGGTTCTTTTAAAAGCAACTGTCAAGTGTGGCTACACCGAGTTTTTTCTCACTCCTATGAAGGTTAGTGTGTAAGTCCCGAATGATCAACGTACCAGTGGTGGGTAGAAATGGAAAATTCAGCTCCTAACTCTGTGTTCAGAGGAAAAGTGTTCCTGACATTTCACCTCTGAGTTTTTTTTTTATGACACCAAACAACAGAGACAGTGAACACAGAGGAAAAGATGAATAAGAAAGCTTATCTAGTCCAAAAGGCAAGTAACACTAACTTTGGTTCATTTTAAAGATTTTGTTTGTTTGTGTGTTTGTTTATTTATGGAGCACGCGCGGGGGAGGGGCAGAGGGAGAGGGAGAGAGAAGCTCAGGCAGACTCTGTGCTGAACATAGAGCCTGACACTGGGCTCAGTCTCACCACCCATCATGACCTGAGCCGACATCAAGAGTCAGACTTAACCGACTGAGCCACCCAGGGACCCCAAGTCACATTATTTATTCAGACAAGACAGGACATCATTCTTTTGTATTTTTTTCAGCTCAGTGGGATTATCCACCTGTCTCCTTGCTGGTAAATTAGGGCATCCACTGGAAGTGAGCACCTTGTCAGTCACTTTGGCAAAGGAATCTATTGAGCACTTTCTTCCCTGATCTGCATGCAGCCTTATAGCAAAAGCTAAACTGGTATATTGTTCTCCAGACGTTGACTGGATTTATTAATTGTATTTATATTCCGTAGGGATTACTTAAATAAATGTCCTGATACCCTTGCAGACAGTTGGAGAACAGACCCAAAGTTTAGTGGGGCTATATTCTACCCCTTCTATGACACAATCGAGTCTTCCTTGCTCAGGATTAATGATGTTCGGATTCAATTGTGTCTTATTAGTAGTTTGTTGTTCTTCATCCTGACTCTAACGATAACTCCTAAACTTACTAGAGAACAAATAGCTTATTTGACCGCTCCTTAAGACCACTCTGTAACATTTTTAAGTATTCAAACTGATCCACTCATACACCAGCCCAGTGAAGTCCTCCACACTGTCTTCCCTCTGATAACAGGGCTATGGGACAGAAAAGCAAGCTTGAAAGAAAGTCCATCCCTGTTGTTTCAGAACAGCCTTGGGTACTGTACAGAGTTTTACTAGAGCCCAAACTTTTGAGTACTGTTTATAAATTGGGCCTCCCATTTCTTGATGCCCGATGGCCAATTACACTGCTAATAAACCAAGCATGATCTTGAGAGGGTTCATAAAAAAATCATTTTATTCAAAGGCTATTGGCACCTCAACAGTAGGAATTTATGATAGAATGCTAGTTGTCAGAGTATCTTGTCCTAAGTGTCAATATCATCCAGTAAATTCTTTTTTTTAAGATTTATTTATTTATCTCAGAGAGAGAGAGAGAGAACGAGTAGGAGGGGCAGAAGGAGAGAGAGAATCTCAGGTAGACTCCATACTGAGCACAGAGACTGATGCATGGCTTGATCTCATGACCACGAGACTAGATCATGACCTGAGCCAAAACCAAAAGTTGGATGCTCAACAGACTGTGCCACCCAGGCACCTCCATCCAGTAAATTCTTTAACAAAGTTTTCTCAAAGAGTAATGTGAATTATGCAACAATGTTGTATGTGTCAGTGGAGTGGGGAGAGAGAAGCAGGGGGTGGGTGGAGGGAGACAGAGGAAGTGGAGGGAGAGAGGAGGAGGAGGATAGGATGAGACCTGCCTAGAACATCAGCTGCCTTTGGAGGAGAGAGAATCTCTCTCTGGATCCTGTAACTGTGGGGATGGTAAGAGTCTTTAGTGTAGTTATGAAGGCACTATGAGTGAGGTGTGCAGAGAGAAAGCAGAGCCAATGGGATGGCCCAGAAGCAGCCGTAAAATTCCAGTGATGGTCTGATAGATGAAGGTGAAACATAGATATCAGAGCAAAGACCCACTTTGGGCCTTTGGGAGAAATCCCTGAGAAGGCTCAGGCTGATGCCTTCTGGTTGGGATCATTCACCCCTCAAAGACTCATACATACCCTTCTCCCCCCAATCATCTAGGCAGTAGTGCCTCTAAGTAGTGTGCTATGAAGTGGCCACTGGTATCTGTGAAGACAATACTACAACAGATCCTCGTAGAAGCTGGTCATTTCCTTTGGAATAGGCAGCAATGTACTCAGGCGGAAGGTTCCCAGTTGGTGTTTCCTTTTGCTTTAAGTTGATTTTTCAAGATAAAATGAGAAGGTGTGAAATTCTGGCATCCTTAAAAATCATTTTTAATAACCCTAGATTGAAAATGATTTGTATGGTTCCCTTCTGCGTATTTTATTTCCCTGAGCCCATTTTTATGGTCCTCTGAAGCTTAAAAAATAAACTTCTTAATGACTGACCCCATCTTTTGCTTTGGCATTCCGGTGATCTTTTTCTTAGCATGGCCTCAGGCTCCAACAGGGTAGCCATGATAAAGTAGCTCAAAAGAGATTAAGGTTTTATTTAAATACAAGGTGAGTCACTATTCCAAGTGTGATGATCAGTTTTTCCCACGGGGAGGTGATAAGTGGTCACTACTCTATTCCACTCGGGCTCTGAACCAACTGAGATACAGGAGGGTGATAAGGACCACTTTATCCGCTTTCTTGCTGGCAAAGCTGGATTGGACGCTACAGGAGAGCCTTGAAGTAAGAAGCAGTCCTCCAGTTTCTCCTCTTTGAATTGGGTTGGCTTAACCAGCCAGTAGCATGCTGGCTGTAGCATGCTGAACAGCTGGGGTTCTGTAGGCACCCTGTCGGGTGCAGGCTGCTTCTTACCTGGGGAAGAATGTGTACCAGCTGTGGGCACATGAGGCTGAGAAATGGCCCAGAGGGGGTGAAGTTAAAATGCTCAGGACTGCCCTCCCAAGCACACCAGGCAGACAAGTCACTCCTCCCTTGGTGAGGAGCTAGTGAAAGATAGATAACTTTTCCAAAGGCTTCCAGAAGGTTGGAAACCTCAACTTTTTTTTTAATGGCTTAGCAGGAACACTTGCCAAAGGATAACACCTAACCAGATCCTGCAACTTACCATTACTGGTGGAAGCTGGAAATGTCTGTTACTCCAGTTTCCTTCTGTGGTCCATGATCGCCGTGGTCTGTCCACATGGTTGACGATTGCTGTGTAGACACAAATTCAGAAGGATCCTCCATACTCTTATAACAATAAATGGAAAAATTCTAAAGTTCAGGGAAGAGAATTCTAATCCATGTGGAGAATGAATCCAACAAGCATAACGTGAATAATAATAATTTCAGGATATATTTTGCAGCACTTAGCAGAGCTTTTTTTATCTAGGGTTGTGAGATTTAGCAAATAAAAATATCGGTATTTTATTTGGCAATAAATCAAATCACCTTCATCCCATTCATAATGTTAGAATTTCCACCTGAATATATCATCTTTATTTTTATTTTTTTAAAGACTTATTTGTTTATTTTAGAGAGAGAGAGCAAGCGAGAGAGCAAGCATGAGGGAGGAAGGGGCAGAGGGAGAGGGAGAGAGAGAAATCCCCAAGCAGACTTCTTACTGAGCACAGAGCCTGATGTGGGGCTCGATCCCGGGAGCATGAGATCATGACTTGGGCCGAAACCAAGAGCCAGATGCCTAACCAATTGAGTCACCCAGGTGTCCCATCATCTTTACTTTTTTTTTTTTTTTTTAAATTTTATTTTTATTATTTGCCCAAGGGGTACAGGTCTGTGAATCATCAGGCTTACATCTTTCACAGCATTCACCAAAGCACAAACCCTCCCCAATGTCCATAACCCATCCACCCTCATCTTTACTTTTTAAATAAAGGCAATTTTATTGAGATATGTTCTGCAAGTCACTCGTTTCAAAGTATGCAATTCCATGATTTATATTATATTTAAGGGGTTGTGAATCCTTCGCCACAATTGATTTTAGAGCATTTTTGTTGGCCCAAGGCAATCCTCAGAACCCCTGATCCGTTGCCTCCCAAATTCCCCATCCCTAGCCTCAAGTAACCATTTATCTACTTCCTGTCACTGTAGATTTCCCTATTCCGGACATTTCATGTAAGTGGAATCATACAATATTTGTCCTTTCGTGTCTGACTTCTTTTACTTTGTATAATGTCTTCAAGTTTCAAGATCGTGGCATGTGTCAGAATTTTATGCCCTTTTAATGCTGAATCATATTCCATTGTATGTTTGTACCATATTTTGTTTATCCATTCATTCAGTGGACATCCGGGTTGTTCTACGTCTTGGCTCTTGTGAATAATGCTGCTATGAACGTAGGTGCACGATCATCTGTTTGAGTCCCAGCTTTCAATTCTCTTGGTTAGATGGGCCATGTGGTGACTCCGTGTTTAACTCTTTGAAAAACTGCCATACTTACTTTTCAGCAATGCATTTTTCTCTATGATTTTAATTTCGAAAAAAGTAATAGGTGGAGCAACCTTTCAAATCAATCGCTCTTGTTTTTCTAATGATGTCACATTCGTGCAATGCTGTGAAAAGCCCCATTGCTATGCACTCTCCTACCCCTAATAAAAAGGAGGAAGAATAACGTTGAAATTGTCTCGATGGAGCATAAAAAGCAAAACAGGAAGGGCCATTCCTTGCAAAACTGTGTTATCAACGGAGAGTGTATTTTGCAGGGTTCTAAAAATCCCTCAAGTCTGAGAATATTTATGAATTTTCAAGGTTTTGCTTGCTCCTTGATGCCAACACACAGGGAAGGTATTTTTGATAGTTTCGAAACAAACACCCGTAGAATCCTTCATGGAAATCCCCACATTAAGCCCGTCTTTCCTTGTCTTGCCCCCTGAATCATTTATTTAAGCAGCAATAATAAAAGGTGTCAGCAATTCAGTTGTAGGCTCTGGAAGATTTCTGTGCGCATTGACCTTTAAGCGTTTGCATCTTGACAGGTGAGCTGTTCTTAACGTTTCCTGTGAGATATGGTGCGGCCAAAGGGTCAGGCATGCTAATGATAAAATTACCATTTACCTTTTACCTCAGCAGGCTCAGTGCCTGACATTATAAATGTAGGTAACCTTTCACCTGAAGCACTCTTTCTTTCGCTTGGCTAGAGAGTCTGTCAGGATGAACCGGCTTATGCTGGCAGAAGGCTTTCGAGGAGAAAAGAACTGAATTTAGTGCATTTTTCCCCGTTTGGGTCTCTTTTTGGGGATGCCTTCTCTCTTTTCTGCAGCCTGGATAAAACATGAGCTGTTCTTGGGGGGTAAGCCTGGGGAGTAGGGAGGAGACTTCCTCTGTCATCTTGTATTCTTGACATTTTTGAAGCATGGCCATTGCTCGTGTTCTTTCTCTAAAGCTGCAGGTATTAATGAGGTTTTATTGGTGGCCTGCTTTCATCTGTAACAGCAGTCCCCTTCCTGCTGATTCCAGTAGAATGGCATTTCAGTGCTACTGGGGACCGGATACGGTTAAGTAATTAGGGGACTTGGTGGCAATTTACAGAGATGCATGCTTCAAGTTGGTGTGGAAGAAAAATAAAGCACAGAGGGTCACTGGTGATAGAAGGGTCTGAAGAGGCAGAAAGCAGTTTGGGCGAGTCACGGAAAGTTAATGAAAAATGATGTTAATGACAACTTCCTGAGCTAGCAATTTGCAGCTGTGCAAACTGTATTTTTTCCATATTTATTGGTGAGTCTTCGAGGTGTCGTGCGATGATCAAATTCTCTATCAATAACACTTAGCTAAATATCCCGGGACTCTGCCCTGCGCTGACGTTAAAGTCAGCATGTTTTCATCATGAAGTAGTAAGTTTCGTTATTGAACGTTTACTTTTAGCGGTGGGTTGAGAGTGGAGAATGAGACACGGAGAGCAGACGTGAGGGAGAGAAAAAAAGGGAGAGAGAGAGAAAGAGCAGGAGGACGAGAAGGATGGAGGGAAGGAGGAAAGGAGAAGGAAGAAAGGAGGGAAGGGAGGGAGGAAGGAAAGAAGGAAGGAAGGAAGGAAGGAAGAAGGAAGGATAAAGGGAAGAAAGGAGAGAGGGAGGCAGGAGGGAGGAAAAGCTTTACTTTCCTGCCCTCAGTCACATTTCATCTGAAGCTTGTCTAGAGCAGGAGACCCACGTCACTGCACACTGGTAAGAGAGAGCAAGTGCTTCCTTGGCCCGGAGAGGTGACCCGGGAGGGCTGCACAGGGCTCCCCTGTATCTCAGTGCTCTTCTCCACTTTGGGAGAAATGAACAGTTAATAAGGAGCGAGGAACCCAGGGCCCCTAGCCTCTGCAGAGGTGTCTATCCTTCAGATCCTCTCCCCAACACGGCGCATGGACTTTAATGATATTTGCCTGGTGGCCGTACGAACACTTTGTAAGTAGTGATAATTGGGACCCCAAGAAGTGCTGCCTGGTTGCTTAATGTGTCCATTTACCTCAAAACGTGGTGCCTTGCGACTGTCACCTGGAGTAAATCTTCGGCCACCAAAAAACTCATTATGGACGTGTTCCGCTAAGGAAATATAAATTTTTTGGAGCATTTGTAGCATATTCAAACGAAACCTGGTGCTAATGAAATTATTCTCATGTAATTAGATCTATTAAATAATGTCCCAAGTTGGTTCTATGACATGGCTGGACTGCTAATTTTTATTCTTTCCAGGCACGGAGAGAATTCTCTCTGAAGATTTGTGACACAAATATCCTCAGAAGCTTGCTGATTTTTGGAATCAAGGCTACGCAGAAGGCGGAACCATGGCACCCTCTTTCAGAAAATGTAGTCTCCTTATTCTTTCTCTCTGAGCTGGTGACCCAGGACAGAGCACGTGGGAAAAGCCATTTTCCTTGCAACTCCTGAGCTCAAACGCGATGTGTTGACAAGGTTCCGGCAGGGACCTCATTCGGGCTGAGTGAATTGGCAGAGTCATTTCCCGGCTTATCAGATCACGTTCCCCTTGTCTTGCTTTATTTTTCGAATCAGCCCCAACTCAGGAGACCAGAATTACAACAAGAATCCCATTTCCACCAGACAAAGGGCTCAGCCGTGCATTCATTCATCCATTTTTCCTCATCCTTCCCTGGGTCTGGAGTGACACAGAGCGAGACGGGTTCTGTGTCAGGTATTGCTCAAGGCTGGACCTTCCAGTCATGTTCCTGGGCATGGGGGGGGGGGAGGATGACTGAACAGGTGCAGNGGGCAGGGGAGCCAAGAACACTTGCCTTTTGTGGTGAATTCTCTTTTTCCCTTTATACCTTCAAACCTCACCTCCATATTATTTCATTCATTTTACGTAGAAAGGAGTCTAATCTCAAAAAGAATTGGAAATCATTGTTTTGTCTTCATGACAATTTCATGTAATGGTGTCAAAGAAGAGAGGATTCTGAAGAACCTCTTCCCTTGGCTCATCTCCATCTATAGCTTTGTTAGTTCTGTCCTCTTTCCTGCGCTCTTGGCCATTGGACACCGTTGTGTTTATACACAGCGAGGCCACATCCCACATCTTTGCCCCACTGAAGAGGCAGAAGAGTCAAAGTATATGGCCTCGGTAGAGAAGAGAATTTTTCTCAGTCTAAGCGGATCATGTTTGCTGGGACAAGCTGGGTTTCTAAGCACTTGTGGCTGATGCTGTCTATTCCAGAGAATCCTATATGGTGTGTGTGTGTGTGTGTGTGTGTGTGTGTGTGTGTGTGTGTGAGAGAGAGAGAGAGAGAGAGAGAGAGAGAGAGAGAATATGAGAGATTTCTCTCAGTTTCATTCTTTTAAGAAGAAAATATCACAGTACCAACAGCGTGAACTTGGGACATCCAGGGATGTGTGTGAACCTGGCGGATGGCATTACTTTCCCGGCCACCAGGGAGACCATTCGGTGTACTCCTCACCCTAGGATTTCCATACTGAAAAGAATAAACAAATCTAAACAAAATTCCTGACTCTCATCAATCAGCCAAGCCTGCCCCTTCCTTTCCAGAGGGTAATGCATTTTGTAGATTGCGTGGGAAACCGAACAA
This sequence comes from Ailurus styani, assembly GCA_002007465.1. NCBI lineage: Eukaryota > Metazoa > Chordata > Mammalia > Carnivora > Ailuridae > Ailurus > Ailurus styani. The sequence continues at coordinate 66,570 of LNAC01000453.1, read as the reverse complement.
GCAACCCTCTTTGGGGATGTAGATAGCTCTGCTTCTGAAAATGTTTATTGATTCTTCAGGTTTCTCAGAACAACATTAATCATGCAAAGAGGCAAAGGCATGAGCCTCAGAACCCTGGCGGCAGGAGACAGGGGAGCTGATTTTCGTTTTACAGTAAGACTTATGTCAACACATTTCTGAAAATGAATCAATAGTCAAATAACTCAAGTGACAGATTGATCATTCTGGCAGGGACCAAGGTCTGTAAGATGCTATCCAATTAAAACAGAAACGACACATAAGGTATTTTATTTGACATTACTCAAAGTTCTACTAATCCCCTCACATTTAATTCATTTTTTTCCTTCAGCCTTTGGACATAGGGAGATAAAAGTTACAGTAAAATGAAATTTAGCTATTAGATTAGAAATATAAACGTGAAGAGTGCTTGCCATGGTTTCAACTCCAACTTAATAACAAAATATAAGGTTATAAATTCTATATCAGCTAAAAGAGACTGTATAATGTATTATGTTTGTAAGGTCCTTTGTAGATAATAGAACACTTTTTTATTACATTGTTTCCATTATAACGTGGTTTTCTTTGAGCTGTTTTTATTTGAAAAATATTTTTTATAAAATTTTAGCCTTGTGATTTTTCTCTTGTAAAATGGGGTATTTCCTTCCTTGCTTATCAATACAATGTTTCTTTTTCTTTTTCTTTTTTTTTTTTTTGCGTTCTTTGCATGTTCAGTGTTGCCTTGGAAGCTCATGAGGCTTTCATAAAAGAGCTTGGGGGTGGACAGGTCAGGGTTCACATTCCTGTCTCTGACTTTAACCTGGGCAGGCTTGAAACCTCCACTTGAATGTAAAAGGGATCAGAGTGTGCCCCTTAGGATAACTGTGGGGAGGAAATGAGTTATATGTTTGGCAGGTAGTTTGGTCCTTTTACTACTACCTGATGTTGCTATGTCCATGATCATGCTTATTATTACCCCTATATAAAAGCTCTCAGTTATTTAATATTTTTTATCTGTACATATTTATCACAGAAAAATGATGAATATCCCTAAAATAAATGACATTCAAATCCATGATCACACGGTAATGGAAAATTCTGAATTATCTTGAATTATCAAAGAAAAGTTATATTTGGGGCCATGTAGCTTGAATAGTATGTATATTAGAGTATATTCTGTTTTTTTTTATTTTTAAAGATGTTCTTTATTTATTTGAGAGAGAGAGAGTGAGAGAGAGAGCATGAGAGAGGAGAAGGTCAGACGGAGAAGCAGACCCCCCGATGTGGAACTCAATCCTGGACTCGGGGACCATGACCTGAGCCGAAGGCAGTTGCTCAACCAACTGAGCCACCCAGGCGTCCTATTAGAGTATATTCTGATTCCCCAAATGGTGTATATGTTATGCACAATGACCTCTGGTCTACAGGAATATTTAATCAAATAAGTGAGCAGGCTGAATAATTTTAAGTTTCTGATATTCTGTGTGTCGTCAGGTAAATAGACAATGGAGAGACGTTTCAGTTCTGAGTAGTGAGTGAAATAATAACAGTAAGTAATGTTTAATAAATATTGGTAATAATTATATGATAGAATCACACTGATTATCCCTAAATTTTCTTTTGTCTGTAATATTTCTTGAACTTTGAGAGAGAGCTGGCCTTATAAAGTGACATTTATGAATCTGACAAAATTATATATTTATTAACAGGCTAGTTGGGATAGTGTCTTGACACCAGTAAGGGTAGGTCATTACAAGCCTAAATCTCAGTAATTGAACACACCAAGGTTTATATCTTACTCATGCCTCACATGCAATATGATTTGGCAGGAACAGGATGGGCTCTGCGATTTGTGGGGCTTAGTGAAAAAAGAAAATTATTAAGAATTTCAAGCCTGGGTGCTCAGTGGGTTAAAGCCTCTGCTTTCATTCGGCTCAGGTCATGATCTCAGGGTCCTGGGATCAAGCCCCTCGTTGGGCTGCCTGCTCAGCAAGGAGCCCGCTTCCTCCTCTCTCTCTGCCTGCCTCTCTGCCTACTTGTAATCTCTCTCTCTGTGTCAAATAAATAAATAAAATCTAAAAAAAAAAAAAAAAAGAATTTCAAGATGGTAGCTGTAGAGCACTGAAGTCAATGAGAGGGCCTTCTGAGCAGAGGGCTTGCATAGGTCACATGCCCCTGAAGCTGGCCTCTGGCAGGGGCTCTGCTCCTGGTTGTCACTCCAAAACTCAGACTCCCTGAGACTTCATCTTGGGAGGTACAACAATGATTGCCAAAGTAGGAGTGACACATGCCAGTGGTCACTTTTACTACCATTCTGTTTGCCTAAGGAGGTCACATGTCTACACCTAACTGTACAATTGTCGAGGAAGCACTTTCCTATCAGATGCGGAAACTAGAAGTAATTAGTGAACCTTGCTTATGACCACCACTGACTTCCATTTTTTCTTTGTATTGGAATCACACTTAGACAACTGGGGAAAAGAGGAAGGGTCCCAAGATGGGACAAGTGACCCTCTCAGCATCACTGGGAGAGGACCAAGGACACTTTTCAGCACTCAGTGTCCTGCTGAGGGGCCAAGGGCTTTCAACTCTAGACATGTTCTATACTAATGGTTCTCAAAGTTTAGCATGTGCCAGAATTACCTTGGGGTTCTGTTAAAACCCACCACCCGAATTCCTGATTCAGTAGGTCTTAGGTGGGGCCTGAGCATTTGTATTTTGAACAAATTCCCAGGGGGTTTTCATCTAGGTTCTCCAGAGAAACAGAGCAGGTGGATGATATGGATGTATAGATATTGGTATATAGCTAGATGATGAAAGAGTGTGAGTACAAGACCTATAGTTGGCAAGCTGGAGACCCAGGAAAGCCAATGGTATGAGCATCGGTGCAGGCACAAGTCTGAAGGCAGGAGAAGATCAGTATCCCAGCTCAATGATAGACAGAAAAACAGAATTCCCTCTTACGCAGCCTTTGTATTCTACTCATGCTTTCGTCTGACTGCATGAAGTCCCCGCCCTGCCCCCATCTTAGGGAGGGCGATCTCCTTTTGTCAGCCTACTGATTCAAATGTGAATCTCACCCAGAAACACTCTCATAGAAATACCCAGAATAACGTGTGGCCAAATATCTGGGCACCCTATGGCCCAGCCAAGTTGACACATGAAATTAACCATCATCACCCAGGTGATGCTATTGCTGCTGGTCCAAGGATGAGATTTTGAGAACCACTAGCTCTCTACTGTCTCAGAATCTCCCAGTGGGATTGAGTCTCAGCGGCTCCCAGTGGTAACCTGTTCCATAGCACACCCTTTATTGATTTCCTTTCTTTCTAGCTACTTCTTCTTTCCCCTCCTCCCCTCCTCTCATTATTTTTTAGGATCTCCTTTCCAATAAATCACTTGCTCTTGAAGTCAACTTTTGGGGGAACCTAACCTAAAGCATTTGCCCATCACACAGTTGTGCCTGGGGTCCGACCTGTTTCTGATGATTATGTTGGAGAATGTATTATGAGCCAGAGGATATTTATTTTGTCTTTGTGGGGGAAGGGAGAGAAAACTGTCAGTCGTATATTTTTTATCTTTGATTTGAGATTACAAGTGATTGTCTCCATGAAGGCTGTTGAAAGTCTGGACAATATTATCATACAGGGGGCGCCTGGGTGGCTCAGTGGGTTAAAGCCTCTGCTTTCGGCTCAGGTCATGATCTCAGCGTCCTGGGATCGAGGCCCACATCGGGCTCTCTGCTCAGCGGGGAGCCTGCTTCCTCCCTCCTCTCCTTGTCTCTCTGCCTGCCTCTCTGCCTACTTGTAATCTCTCTGTGTCAAATAAATAAATAAAACCTTTAAAAAAAATATTATCATACAGGGCGGTGTTGGTCTTTGGTGCTCTTTGTTTCGACTCTCCCTCCTCTGCCTGCGCCGTCCACTTTCTTCTTGTCTCCCAGGGCACTCACATTGCCCGTGCTCCCTCTTTTGCAGAGGAAAGCAAGTGGTTGATACTGTTTCACAGGAAAATGCTGCCAGGGAATGATTCCTCTCTCAGTTAAGTTAAAGACATGTGTTGAAAATCTATTACGTGCTGGGTCATTAGCTAGGCATAGGGAATTGTAAGAGATTATATACACCCATGCCTTGGAGGTGGATCAAGTGTGGTTCCCAAACCTGTTTCCACATGGGAGTCACTTGAGGAATTCAAAAAGTAGAGTTTCTCAGACCACATCCTGGGAGAGAAAATAGGTCTCACGGGGGGTTGGGAAGTGATCATTTATGAAAGCTTTCTGATTTGTTCAGATGGGCTATTGACTGTTCAGACCCTACAGAATGCTGTACTCGGAGAAATTCATCTCTAATGAGGAAAATTCAAGGACAATGACAGACCAGTGGAGGAGATAATGTGGGGATCAAAATAACTGTCCTAGTACCCTAAAAATCACAACATGGAAGGTGAGTATTATTCTCTATACCAGGATTCTCTTTAACAGGTTTGATGCTGATGACAAAGGAGTAGGATAGCCACTGACTGAAGTTCGCTAAAGATCTTTTCTTTTAAATTTATTATTACTATTATTATTTGCCCCAGGGGTACAGGTCTGTGAATCATCAGGCTTACACCTTTCACAGCACTCACCATAGCACAAACCCTCCCCAGTGTCTATAACCCATCCACCCTATCCCTACCCTCCCGCCCCCCAGTAACCCTGTTTGTTTTGTGAGATTAGGAGTCTCTTAGGGTTTGTCTCCTTCCCGATCCCATCTTGTTTCATTGGCTAAAGATCTTATTACTTTATGGTGTTAGTTGAATCAGACCTGGCTCATTTCAATTAATTCAGGGTACATGCTAAGACTCCTGCCTGGAGAGTGTTTCCAGATGTACACTTCCAAGGCTCAGGTAACAAAGTGAAAAACGCGGAAGTGAAATATGTTAAGGGACTAAGGCCGGCATCATAGCACATGTTCTGATTCAAATAAACCTTTGGATTTAAAGGTTCTGGTCCTCAGTATGTCCTCCAATTCCTCCAAGACTGGTTTGATTGATTCTTGCTCAATGAAACTGTTTCTGGGAATACAAGTCTTGGGCATTCTCCTTGGGGAGTGAAGGCACTTGACGTCAGGGAAACTAAGCAGGGGCAACAGGAGGACTGGACCACTAAGAGTCACCCAGGTGGTTTATCGGTTGAAAAATCTCTCCTTAGCTGAATTCATGATGGGAGTGCCCCAGTAAGTGAGAGATCGGCAAAGTTCTCACCAGCAACAAAGAGAAATCTTAAGGTAGAAGAAAATCCTCAGGACTCTCCATAGTACCCTTTAAGTACCGAGCTGCTTAAAATATCATTCCGTTTATTGTAATTTGATGTGTGAAATTCCGGCAGGCATTTACAATTTAGATCCCCTTCCTAAGGGATTCCCATTTAGGGCCTGTTCATTTGATTTATTCGAAGCCCCTCTTCGCTTATGGACGCCTGAGATCGTTAGGTAAAAGGCACATATATGCTCAGAGACAAATGTTTATCCTCATTCCCTCAATGAATCATTTACCAGTCCTGACATGTTCTAATGTCCCTAGTGTGTCAGCAGCACCCCCTCCTGCCTCTCTCTGTCCATGGTGTTCCTTGCCCTTGCCCCTTGCCCCTTTAGTCCCCCACGTCTCAAAATTTCAGAGTATTGCCCCCATCAATCATAGGAATTTAGCTGGCAGCAGGGAAGTGGGGGAGGAGATTGGATAGGCAGTGGAATCATTATCCAAATACCTCATTCAAAAAACACAAAAAGATAATGGCCTCTTTGTTCCGCAGGGGAAGGCAGAAGAGAAGGCAGATAAGGAGGCTCTCTGCGGCGTCAAACTCAAGCTATTTTCAAGATGGTACCCATGTTTAGTGACAGCTCACACCGAGGGTGCAGCCCCCTTTGCTCAGGAGAGAAATCCCTCTGCTTTTATGGCTGGACCTCCACACTCAGGGGCAGTCTCAGGAGTTGGTGCCCAAAGGGCACAAATTTCTGCTTTTCAAGTGGGACCTTTAGCCAAGTTGGGAGTTGAGTTAGGAACCCTGATTCTGACCTGGTTGGGCTTCATTTTTTTCATTGCTGGACCAAGAGAGGGTGTGATTCTCACCACTATTTTATACTATTTTAGCTCTTTCAACTGACTTGTAGAATGACCTTGGGTAAGAACATTGACCTCTCTGTTTTTTTTTTTGTTTTTTTTTTCCCTCTCCTCCTAGTTCCTTCTCATGTGGCCAGAGCATGGTTGGTTGGTTTGTTTAGTTGTTGCTGCTATTGTGTATTTGACGTGACCGTATGATTAAAAAAAATGTAAAATAGACAAAAAAGTGTATTATCGTGGATGTAACAGAATCCTTGTTAGTATTCTGCCGTATTTCTTTCCGTTCTTTTACACTTTAAAAATATAATCACAGTAGTAACGAATATCCAATTTTGTAGTTTGCTTTCATACCTTTTCCTGTGTTGCTAAATTATTTTCATAAACCATGATTTATAATGGCTTTATAATATCAGGATGTACTTCTTCATCCCTTCTATTTACTCCACCTAGAAAAGATGCTGGAATTGAGATATAATTTTTCCACTGAAAAATCCCCCCTGGATTTGCTCTTGCTGTTGCCCAAACAAAAACAAAAACAAAAAATGGGTTCATCCTTTTAGAAAAGTAGTTTGCCCATAGACTCTAAGCAAACCATCTGATTCCTCCAACTCTTGGTTAAGATATCCCAAGGAACATTCCTTGAATTTTATTCCTAGGATTGCTGGTAAATTCTCCTGGATGTTAACTCTTCTTAAAGCCTACAAGAAATCCTGCTGGGGCACAGAGACCAAGGTGTCAAATCTATTTAGAGCTGCCCGAGGCAAGGACCATGCCAGGGGAGAGATCTCACAAAGATCTACACCAGGGGCACGTTTGAATTAGACATGTGACTTTTTCTGTCCCCAGGTTAGCAGGGAGGACAAAGTGAAGGATTATTTGAACCCTTCTGTCCAGATCATCGAGTAACAGGTGAAGCCAAGGATCCACATCAAGAGAGCTTCTCTCTTCGTTGCTTCCCCACGAGTGGCCAGTCACCTGAGAAGGTTTTAAATTCACTGGGGGTGCTTATTGCACTGCAGTTGTAATAGAAATATTCTTATGGGGGAAACAAAACTTTCATTTAGATTATTAAAAATCCAAACAACAATTTCAGAAAGTTGTAATTTTGGGGCAGTGTTTTCCTTTTTCTTTGATAACTCATTGTTTCCAGGTGGATTCATCATGACCCTACCACACCAGACCTACCAGCTGCTTCCCCTCCCACTGTGTTATTTCAGATTAGGTCATTGGGAGTCACCTTAGATTTGTCTTTAAGTTCTAATATCCAGCACTGACACGATCTTACTAATTCTACCACATATATTTAGTTCTCCGCTCTCCTACCCACACCACACTCAGTTCATGTTCTTAGGCTGGTTGACCAGATTTCTGGGTAACTGCCATAGCCAACTTCATCCAGTGATGTCTGGCCTTTTTTGCACTCCATCATGCCCAGTCCCACAACCATTCAACTTATTCTGTTCATTTGCGTTGGGGGCAGAGTCATCTTTCTCAAATATCCATCTGACCATGGGACTCGTGTTCAGGAACCACCTTGCTTTTACAGCAAAGTCCAGGGTTCTTGGCATGCCACGCACTACTTTATCACCTGCTGCCTGCTTTCCTTCCCAGCTTGGACCTTACTCCAGATTTTGCTGAATCACAATATCAGTTGGTGGACTCCAGAAAGACACATTTTTAAAAGGGTCTCTAGGCCATTCTCATGCATCAGGAGCAGTCATTCGGAAACTATTCTTCCAACAGCTCAATAAAATGCAATTTGTGCCTCCATTTTTCTGTAATCAAGTCTCAGGAAAGAATGCATCACGATGTATTTCAGTTCCTGAGCCTCCATGGTTTGGGTCTAAGATGGGATGCTGGCATGGTTAATTCTGCATAAAAAGGATTAAACTGCAGGATATTTACGTTGCTCATACCTAAAGAGATTGTACGTTGTAAGCCTGCCCGTGCACTAACCCAGTTACATTATCCCCCGTCTCATTTGTTTCTGGGGCAGCATATATCTTGCATGCCCGGGTCAAGTCTTAATTTAAAAGGAAGAGAAAGAAACATGGAAATAATAGGGTGATAAATAAGAACAAAAGAAGACTTCCCCACACAAGACAATATGGCAAAGTGGGAAATACGGGTACCCGACATTTTAGGAAATGATTATCGTGTCCACTTTCATATACTATCATTTGGTCATCAAACTTTTAAACTTTTAAACATGGATTTAATGATATGGGAAATGCTTATTACTTACTAATATGGAAAAATATTATTTTAATAATATGGAAAATGTTAGAGAAAAAATGTCAGGATGCAAAATTGCTTTTGTAATATAATCTCGATTGTGTACACTATGCACAGGAAAAAGCCTTAGAATATCAAGTTACTATTGATTCTCAGGTGCTGAGATTATTGATTTTTTTAAATTCTTTTTTCGTTTCTCCCCTGATACTTTCCAAATTTTCTGACTGAGCAAAGAAAGCTTGCCTTTGTGATTGTCAGTGTTAGGACTTGAACAGAAAGAGATGCCAATGTGATGGAGAGGTTGGTAATGGGGGGAGAGAGAAAGAGAGAGAAGAGAGAGAGAAAGGAAGAAAAAGCAAAGACAGAATGAAAAGAAGAGCATTTGACAAGAAGACACAGATGCATTTTGTTTGGAAGCCTGAGGAAGCGCTCATTATTCTCAGACTTCATCTTCAAATTGGGACTTTTGGTTTTCTAAGCAGCCCAGTACTGTGATCAGAAACCACATTCAAAGACAGCTCTTGAACAATGTACTGGCATTCTTCACAGTGACACATGGAAAAAGCTTCTTTTTACCATCAGTATTGAAAACAGCAACAAGTTCCTGGACTTGACTTTGCATCATTTGCACATTGATAAAGGAGTCACAGGTTGGCAAAGATCTGCTGTTTTAGGAAAATATTTCCTAGTGTTCTTTCTGCTGCTGTCTACTGTCCAGAGTCCTCTCGAGTCAAGCAAGGAGGACATGAAGCTCCAACGCTGAGGGTCAGTATGTTCTCTTGTCCCTGGGTGAGTCTAGGACCTGGCTATTCCTGTGGCAGCCCTGACCCGGAGAGGGGCTCAAGTCCCCCTAAGACTGGCAGGTGGATTAGGCCATGAATATGCAGAAAGCAGGATGAAGGGAATGACTACCCAATGCATAAGGACTCAATTACAATTTTAAAATGGAATGAGTTAGATAGTTATTATCAGTGTAATTATTCATAAATGTGCCTAATTATTCATAATTATTCAGAAGCATATTACTTCCCCGATTGCCATAAGTGATCTCTGAGGCCAATTACAATTTGATTCTGGTCACAGGACTCAGTGAGTGTTATTACCCCTTCCGTCTTGGTGAATCCTGAGCTCGGTCTCTGGCCTGACAGCCCTGGGAGCCCTTGATGTCATCTGGCCCTTTAAATACACACAACAAACGCCAGGCTCTAAACCCAGCTGACTTCAAAGCCCCCATTGTCTTTTCTCCCCCCTTGCCAGCCCCAAGCTCCTCTTATTTGGGTTCAGGCTGTTCCTTCGAGGGCCTTCGCTGCTGCTGTTTAATTAGGGCTCTCTTGTTGTCATTTCTGCATTTGATATCTTAATAGCATGGGAGGCCACATGGAGGGAAATGGGGCAAGAATCCGTGCACATACAGGTGATGCCGAGAAGCGGGAAGCCTGGAAGTCTTGGTCACCCTTCAGAGGATGAAGTGTTAAGTCAAGGGTTTCAGATTTCTTGCAAATCTAGAGGCCCTCTCCGGTGAAGGAATGCAACCATTTTTAACTCATCTACAATAGGCTACAGCTCACTGCCTCCCGGTACACATGATGCTTCTGGGGATCATTTCAAAATAGTGTAGCCCAGGAGAATATTCCCAGTGTTTCCAGAGCGATTTCGCTTTGACCTCAATGTGGCAAGCCACCGACGTGGGCTCAGGTTTTATAACTTGCTCTTTGTGTGGAGGTTCTCGTGAATGCTCAGACTTCAGACCTGGAGCCACGGCTCAATTTCTAGTTTTTTTTTTTTCCTCCCTGGAAAACATTACAGCAATTACCATATTGTGGGACGGCATTATCAAGTGCAAATTAGCATATAGATTAGTTCTGGGGGCAGGGAGAAGGAGAGGTGGGTTAAGATCTTTAAAATCATGTACGGTTATGCTACACACAGAGTGGTGTGCAGAAACCTTCGAGGTCCCGGTTTATCTAACCCTGTGTACGCAGTAACCGATCTGATGGGGGCAGCTGATAATTTCTAAGGGAACAAAGGCAACTCGGCTCTGATTGTAGCTAAGATAGGACTAGGAATTGGGCAGCGTTAAGACCTTGCAGATCTGTTCGGTGGATTTTAAGACTCTCATCCGCTTTCAGTTTCCAGATGGAGAATCCTTGACTTGGTTAGTGAGAACAACCAAATTGGAATACAATGAACTTGGAATGACCAAGTTTACGTTTTGCATTGGGTCTAGGAAATGAAACTAGTTAAATTTTTACTGGAGGTAAAAAGAAGGACAGAGAAAAGAAAAGAGTGTAATTTGGAACAGAGTTTTCAAGGAAGTGTGCCAAAGTGTAGAATGCAAGAAACGAGATTGATCGAATTACTGTCTTCTAACGTCAGAATAAAAAATAGATTTCCTGAAAAATATACATTGGTAGGACCCACTTTTTCTTCCTGGGTCCTCTAACAGCACAGGAGGCTGGTTTATAGTCAGTCAGTCAGTTGGTCAAGTTTTTACTGAGTACTGAGCATGTGCACAACACTGTGAACGGCACCAAATACAGTATACGGCCCATCACAGTTCCTACACGTGATCTTTTGAAGAAACAGGACAGATTATGCCTATGAGTGCTGCAGCAGAGAATTTGGAGGAGAGAGAGAATTTGGAGGACTGAATGGTCAAGAAAATATGAATAGGATTTGAGAATTGACTTGATCATAAAGGAGAAGCAGAGTATGAATAAGCAAGTATGAGGACATTCCACGTCAGGGTGACGGACCCCAGGACTCAGCGGATGAGGGGTCACGCACAAAAGGACTGGCCTGACAGAACAGAAGGTCTATGCTGGGGTGGCGAGAAGTAAGTATAAAATGAGATAATGGTGTCTAAGTCAAATATCAACCACTTTCAGTCTTTGTAACCTACTTAAATGGATCTAATAATAACTACGGTGAAAAGTGATTGTGGAATCAAAAAAGTCAGTTCTTTTTCCTGATGACTTCATGGCACATAGTAGGCGGACAGCAGTTGCTTCATTAAATTAATGAATTAGTTAAATTAATTCGGTTTCATTTAATTTGATGAAAAGCCACGTAAGTCCCACTTGAGGCCCAGAGTTAAGCATGCAATTTTCTCTGTAGCGATAATCATCACTAAGAAACAAATAAAATAAAACACATTTTGTTAAATAAACCCAATTCTTCTTAAAAATAGTGTCCTTAAATCCTTTCTGGGATTGCCTCCTCAGCTATTCTGGTTGGGAGTATGGCTCTGATTGAAATGCAGAAGAAGCCGCCCCAGCAAAACCGAAAAATAAAGGTTGTGCGCTTGCACAGGTGAGCTGGGAAGACAGACAAGCCAGAAGGAGCCGCACAGAGATTTCTTGCCTCTCTGCAATTTGAAAGGAGAAAACCCAGGAAAATATGCCTCCAGACCTTGACAGGTCAACAGGGCTACAGAGCAGAACGGGTCCACATGGTCTCTTTGATTGCTGGAGCCAATGCTACACATTTCACGGTACATTAGGTAGATTTTAAAACCTAATCTGGTCCCACGAATGTTTTATCAGTGGTTTTATCAAGGTACAGATTGCTTGACAAGAGAGGGATGGGGTAGGGGTATGAAAGAGACGTCTGGCCATGTGTAATTGGTGGGATGTCCTGGGTCCCATCCCTGACACCATTCACAATCCATGGAAGGTCCCATCACCTTTGCCCCTCTGTGGACCCCAAAAGTCATCTGTGGGTATTTTTTTCATATCCCTCCCACCCAGATTCTCCAAACACTGAGAATCTGGGTGAGAAAAGTACAAAGTCTTTGACCTTGGACAAAAGTGCCTGACACATAGCAGGTGCTCAATAAATATTTGTGGAGAAATATTTGTGGAAAGAACCATCCCTTTTGTTCAGTGTGAATCACCCATTCCTGTGGCTTTTATTGCCTGTACTGTCTTTCCTGATCTATTTCCCAACATTTAATACTTGTAATATAGTTGTTTTTTCATTTTGTTCACAAAATGAAATGTCTTATCCTTCTAATTGGATCTGAAGCCATTGCAGGACAGGGACCTTTTGTTCCTGTCTGTTCCACAGCATCCAGTGTGATGCTTTGCTCAATACACGCGTGTGTCGATTAGTGACTGTGGAGGGCACCTGTCACCTGGTGGAACGGGCACTAGATTGGGAAATAGTAAAACCAGGTTTCTCTGCACTCTGACAGGCAACTGAGAGTGAGGAAGCCATGATCTCTTTGAGCCTCAGTGTGATCATATGTAAAATATGGATAATTCATGTCCTACCTGTATAACAGGATCAGAGGAATTGGATTTGTCAGGATCAAATACATTACTCTATGCTAAAGCATTTGAGCAGGGACTTCTTGAATTTAGCTGTGATGATACAGTACATACGTGAGCATTTCTGAATTTGAGGCATTCCTAGTCTAAGGAAAGAATGGATCCTCGGAAGCCTTCATGGAACAGAGGTGAGCTAATGTAATTATTATTTCTTTTGACGTGGTTGCTACTAGATTCAGGCTAGTTTAAAGCCAGGATGTCTTGTTTTCTCTTCTGACACTGTGTGATAGCCAAGATTGCTGGTTTGGTAACAAACAGCTTTGGGAATAAGAACATCCAAATAGGAATTTATGCTGAGCACAGAGCAAATGAAAGACTATCCCATCTGAGATGAGATGAACAAAACCAATAAGCTATGCAAATCCCATCAAACCCAGGTCTATAGGGCAAAATTATGAAAAGGCCCTGGAAGAGAGCTTCTTGCAGTCCTGGCTAACTAACATACAGTATGTGGGGAGGGCGAGTTTTCCCATAATCATTAGGATAGCCTGGCCCTAGACCTTTTTACTTGTCTTTATTTCCCTCGTCTGCCCATTGTACTAGCAGATTCCCAAAGCATCCCTGATCACCGATCCACCATTGGCCAACTGGTCAATCACCACGGTTCTGGACATTATTTCCTTTTATTCTGTTCAACACTGAGCATACCATGACTTCCATTATAATTTAGTCTCTCCACAGCAAATACTTCTCTACTTAGCATGGATCTGTGAAGTTATCCAAACAATATAATAACCTTGATGAGTTATCCTAACAGGTTTTGAAGACATTTTCTCACCTCATGCCTTAGCTGTGTTCCTGAGAGCAGCAGGGCAGTACCCTCGAATAAAAAAATCTAGAGAATATGACTAATTAATCAGCTTCATTAATCTTGACTAGTCTAGGGCCAGCTAATAAGTATTTTCAAATGTTTCCTAAGTGGTTATAATTGTAGCTATAGTTTAGAAATAGTTTGTTAGGTGAATAGAAGTTCTTGAGCCATATTATCAATATACACTGATGTTTAAAGAAATTGTGCAATGACCCTTTTGTTCCCACCATCCTAATTTTGCATTTGGAATCTGACTATATATACAACAGTGTGTGTGTGTGTATAAATAATATAAGAATGACACTACTTTATAGACTTCACTCTACCAGAGAGTTCCTTTAGTACACAGAGAAGGTATCCTAAGCCTGTGTGGATATTGTTTCCATATATACCCTCAATTGACCTATAGTCTTGCAGAAATTATCACATCATATGTATCCATATTTACATTTAGTACATAAAATGAGAAACATCTACAAATTCTGTGAGTTTTGGGACACCTGGGTGGCTCAGTGCGTTAAGCCTCTGCCTTCGGCTGGGGTCATGATCTCGGGGTGCTGGGATGGAGTCCGTCGGGCTCTCTGCTCAGCGGGGGGCCTGCTTCCCCCTCTCTCTCTGCCTGCCTCTCTGCCTCCTTGTGATCTCTCTCCCTCTGTGAAATAAATAAATAAAATCTTAAAAAAAAACAAATTCTGTGAGTTTTTTTTTTAAAAAAAAAAGCCTTATTTTTCCATCATAGTACTTTGGGTGGCATCTTTTTTTTTTTTAACTTTTTATTATGGACATTTTAAAACATACACAGAAATAGAATGATCTACTTGGTGCCCACTTACTAATCATCCAACTTCAACAGCTATCAAGGTTTTGTCCATCCAGTGTCTTGTCTTGTCTTCATCCTTTACCTTCTCAGCCCCCATCCCTGTTTGAGACTATCCTAACCTTATAATTCTTGTCCTTCCTGCTAAAAATCTTAATAATTATTTAATATGACATTGCCAACAACCCTCCCTTATCCCTGATTGAAGAGGCAGGCTGTAATTCCGTCTCTGGTTTGCAAGGTTTCCTGCTAAACCTAAAACCCTTAAGCTATGTTCTTGCAGACTGGGACATTAGCAAGATCTCTCGATTGAATTACAGAATTGCATTCCACCAAGGATTCAGTTTTGTAGAGTACTTAACATTGAACTACATGAGGAGGCACAGGAGTAATGGGTCTTTTCAGTAATATCATCTTTTTTTCCTTCCATAAATCAAAGGCGGTATTACGAGACCTTTCGTTGTGTGGCATGAGTGGAGTTAAAAGTATACAGGGGCTGGAAATAGCCCCCAAATTAAAGCCCTTCTGTCATCTCCTGAAGGTTTATTCTCTTACCTATAGTTGTTAATATGAATCATTGAAGAACCTGAGATCTTTTCCATGATTTGAAACTTTTTTTGGGTACAGATTCGATGGTTTCCATCGACCTACAAGCTGAAACAATAAATTACCTAACTCATTTCTGCCTTCTGCGAGTGACCTAATTTGGGGGCTCTTCCCATTCAGTGGGATGCTTTACCCTCCAGCCTAGAGGATCAGCATTTCGGGGTGGCTACAGGCTCGGAGGCTACTGTCTTTCGGGTTGACTCTGACCGTCTGATAAAGAGAACACTAAGGAGAATCTCCCAACCTCAGGAGGATCCATGGGCAACAGCCTACAAAGAGGAAACCCCAAATGGGACCCTGCTGGGAGCTCAGAGCAGGAAGATGTGTTTGCTCCAGTCCAGTTTCAATGACTTTGGTCATTTTATCACAGTGGTTCTGAACCTCAGAGTTTCAACCCTCTGGTGTCTCCTGTTACTTCAAGGAGTATTTTCTGGAAAATTTCTCAAACCAATACTTAATTTCATTTCACTTTTATTAAAAAAACAACTTTTGTAATGTTGTCTGCAAATCTGGAAGCAGAGGGAGGTAAAGAGAGAAAGCTATGGAAATTTGGAAACCAAAATCTTGTCAGTCCTTTTTTTTGGAGGGTGAGGGGTGGAACTATTTTCTATGTCCTGATCATGGTAGTGTTGACACAAACCTACAGGTATGTCAAAATTCATAGACCTGTACATTAAAGTCAATGTTATTGTGTTACAGTTTTAAAAATAAGATAAATTGTTAATCAGGGGGAAATTAAACCTTCTAGTGCTTTTCAAGGTTGAAAGTACAGAGAAGCCAGTGAATGAATATTGAAAATTCTGGAAAGGAAAGGGAAACAGCACCTTGGGATGGTCAATTATTTTTGAAATTGTTTATATTTTTTTAAGTTTTAAAAAACTATAGTTATTATGCAAATGATATTGTAACAATTGTATCGTAAATGAGATTTTCAAAAGGTACCAAGAATCTGTTTACATAAAAAAAAATCTTAAAGGATTTTGTTAAGTTCTGCTCTCTTTTCCGTTTACAGGACAAAGGCCGTCCAGCTGGAGGCTTCCTGGTGAGGAGGCGCTCATTACCCCTGGTGAGATCTGAGGACCGCCAGCCTCTGCTCCCCTCCAGACCCGCTGTATCAGAAGCTGCCTCTTAGCAAGATAGCCCTTGGTGAATCTTATTCAGGTGGAAGTTTGAGACTGGTTGGAGACTCCTGGTTGCCATGGAGATTGCTGCAGAGGCCTCAAGTAAATCCTTGCTCTAAGGGAGACCCCCAGCACACACCCCCCCGCTGATCCCCTGCGGTGGAGACGTTGGGTATATTCCCTAGAATTCCTTCCAGCAACACGGGACCAGAGTATTCCAGAGTTGCCCAGAGAAGCTTATCTTAATTCCATTTTAAATATCATAGGCAGTGTTGGAGGATTACTTTCCCCTGAGCTATTCACGTTTATCCTAAAACATCTGCTTTTTCTCTTAAATTAAAAAAAATTATTTGACTATAGTTGACACGCAATGTTACATTCGTTTCAGGTGTACAACGTGATGATTCAACTTGTCCATACCTTACGCCACGCTCCCCACAAGTACAGCTGCTATCCGTCCCTCGCAAAGCTATCGTATCATTGACCACATTCCCTGTGCTGTGACTGTGATTTATTCCATCCCTAGGAGCCTTCCCGCCCCCCACACCTCCGCTCCCCCGACCCCTAGCCCCTCAAGCAACCTTTGGTTTGTTATAATGATCCCCTTGGCCAGGTTGAGGGGGGCAGGCTGAGGTAAAGGGGAGTGGGTAGACTCTGGGAGAAATGTGGGATTTGCCTGCAAGTTATGGAGGGTGCTCGTTAGCAATGTTAGTATCTTGGGCAGTAAGATTCCCTGGTCTCACACTGCGTGGTGGGGACAGAATGGTTCCAGGCGTGACCGCTATGTTCATACACACGTTTGTGGGAGGCTCTGCTGTGGGTGCTTTGTTCTGAGCATGTTTTCCCACTAACGTCCAGACAAGAATGTCTCAAGGTTCTGAGGATGGGTGCAGAGAGGCTCCAGAGCTTGCTGTCCGTAGGTGAACTCCCCGGCCGAAGCTGGAAGACCAGTTGGCCTTTCTCTATGGGTGACATGACTGAGTCCATATGCCTTTAACTTCATGCGGAAAAAAAAATTCCTGGTGAAAAAAATGAGTTAGCACCAACTGAGATTGCTTCCATCATATATTTTTCTTTTTAATTAATATTTCATGACCAGTTAACCAGCAGTCTGTTATCCTTCTAATAAAGAAAAAGGTATTATAACCAATAAAATATATTTATTGCCCTCATTTTAAAGTCTTAATTAAGGACCTATCTCTCGTGAAAGTCTTCTTTAAAATACCATCAGAAGTGCACAATAAAGAGAGAAAGGAGCCTTTGTATGCTAAAAAGGGAAAAGTACGTTCTTAGGGTTAGCCTATTAGATGTATTTCTTGGACACATTTGTAAATCCATGTGGTAATCAGTTTATTATGAAAGAGGTAGAAATATGCCCATAAGTAAAAACATAGATCTGTTATTTATTCAGTGTAGATTTTGAATATAGCATGTGTACGTAGAGAATCTTAAATTCGAGGAATTCAGGTTTGTTTGTTTGTTTTTTTGGTTTTGTAAACTAAATATAAAGATATAATGCAGTGCTGAGTTATGGGAGTAATTTAGGGGTTTAATGCTTACAGGATCGTCTGAAACAGGCATGACCCATATATTTAAAGCCACGTCTTTCTTGTCAGATGCTCAAGTTGTGAGTTCCAGGAATTGGCATCTGTTAAGCAGATCGGCACTATTGAAAATTCTGGGTGAGACGGCTAGAGCAAGAGCCTAATGAATTCATTCTCAGGTGGCTAAAAACCAATTAGACCACAGTAAGTAAACAAACTGTAAACCAAAGCATTTCTTCATCCTCTGTACATTTAGGGCTCCTGACTGCGCTCATCGGAGAAGCTGGAGAAGCTGGGAGGCAGTTTGCACACTCTTGTCTTCGTTAGGGCTGGTTATTGTATGAGGAGTTTCTCAAGCTTCTCCTGTTTTTCTCAATTACTTTGCAATGCTTTCTTCGGCTTTATAATTAGATTTGAATATAGATAAAATTGTAGCTTTATAAGCAAAATGGAAAATAGAGTTTTAGAAATATTCTACTTGTTTAATTTTTCACTTGAAGAAAAGAAGATATAAAGACTTTAAATAATTTGCTCAAGGTGGCACAGCTCGTAAGTGGCATCTCGTTCCATCTCGTGATCATTTTAGAACTGAAGGAAGCGAAATTCCCGTTTGTGCCGCTTGTTTGGTCAGTGACCATTGAAAGCGCTTGGTAAAGTGCTATTTAACTTACTGTTTGCTAGTTCTTAGTCCACTGGGGTACATCCAAAATGTGTTTGATCTACCATAATAAAACAAAGGGGGGGCACCTTTTTCAGCAAATTAAAATGAAAGGCATAGTTACTTTTAGATAGGAAAGACTATTTCAAAGGCATTATGGAGGATCCATGAATCTGAATTAGTATAAATGGGGGATTCTGTTGAAATATTTTAAAAATTGAGATGATTTTAATTAATTGTTTTGGCAATAAAGTCATTTAAAAAATTTTGGAAGAATCTACCGAAATCCTTACAACGTTCAGAATTCTAACTAGATGGAATATATTTCTTTTATTTGATCATACTCACTTTTATGAGTAATACTTATAAATCTCTAGTTATAGGCTTTGCAAATATGAAGAGCAATTTCAGAATATTAAATACCAGTGATCCTTGCGTAAGCATCCTGAAAAGTAAAATTATTTCTCCAGTTGTTTCTATCTCTGTGTGGAGTCATCAACGGACTTATTTTTACTAGCATTTCTGCTCATCAGTATGTTTATATCCTGTTGGCTCAAAGCTTAATGGGAAAGCAAAGCAAAATAACTTCCACTGATAGTAATAAAAATCGTAAAGCTGAAAAGAACCACTTGTAGATTCATATTTTTATGATGCTAGGTTGGTTTGGTGGGTATTCAGGTTAAAAAACAGCAAACAAAAAACTAAACCATTCTTCCAATGGTATTTTCTTTCTGGGGTTGAGTGGTGGAAAGAAGGCACTAGTGTGCCACCTGCTGGTTGAATGTGGATTGGCATGGTGGGCTCCCACGGTTTTGTTTGTTTTTTTTTTACTTCCATTTTAACTTTGTTTGTTTGTTTGTTTATTTATTTTTTAAAGATTTTATTTATTTATTTGACGGAGAGAGAGAGAGATCACAAGTAGGCAGAGAGGAGGCAGAGCGAGGAGGAAGCAGGCTCCCCACTGAGCAGAGAGCCCGATGTGGGGCTCGATTCCAGGACCCACAGATCATGACCTGAGCAAAGGCAGAGGCTTTAACCCATTGGCCGCCCAGGCACCCCTAACCTTATTTAAAGCATACCAACATTTCCTTAACTACCAATTCTTTCCTCCTTAAGCACATTTGTTTATTTATTTATTTACTCTAAAGAATACTCATCAAATACTATTATTCTGTTTAAAGATCAAAAATAAGTTTTAAAATTAAAATAAGTAATTGTCTCGACTGTGCTTTTCGAATTATGCCTATATCTGGTCATTTACCATTTGAGTTCTACCAATAAAGGTATCTCATTAAATTAAATTTGGATACCACTAAGGACTGTGTATAACAATTATGCCATCCCCTGCTACATCCCCTGATGCATTAAGATATTAGAAATTATTTCATCTCTGTGGACTACCAGTTCACTTTTCAAATAAACATTGATTTCTATTGCTTGATGTATCATCAGATGTCCGATGCTCAACCTTTTCAGTGTACATCTTGTCTGTTTGGTAGAGTACAATCAACAATAATCACAAAATATTACTCCCCATTGGTAACCTCACCTTTCTTGAGTCTGATACATTATTATATTCTAGACTATAGTTATAGACATTACATGTATATGGCTGATCCATTATACAACTCAAGCTCCCCAGATCTATTTGAGCTGGGTATTGGATTTTAAGATTTGTATTGTACTTTGTATTATACTTCGTGTATCTGAAACCCTGGCTAAAGTTTCATTCGATGAGTGTTTGGGGTGATTCTAATCAGGATTGCTGAAGAAAAATTTCAGAAACGGTAATTTACTTACTATCACAGGCCTGGATATATCTTTTGGTCTTTTGTCTTTTTTCAAAGACAGCCTTTAAAATCAGAGCCCGAAGAATTTTAGACAGCATAGCTGAATCAACCTCATGATAGAGTGTTCTAAGGTTTGCCTTATGAAATTGAACTTGAAATTACATATTTTCTTACGGCCACTGAAATTCTAATTTTGGCCCGTTGAGAACTTTTAGACTTTTTTCTGAAGGTTAAATTGTATCTTTTTTTTTTTCTGTAGCTTTGCACAGGCCTTTGGCTAAAAACAATAACACTCTTATTTAACTTGTTCTAACACCTATGATCCTTGAGGTTATGGAGGCTTTTAAACTGGTTATAATTCCAGAAGTTACAGCATGCATTTACATTCTATTTAAGTAGCAGATGAATCAAGAAGACATCTCTAGATGAAGAGAAAACTGCCTTAATCTGATTGCTTAAAATATTGTGAATAAAGATTCTCTTTTGTGTAGGAACATGGAACAGAAATATGATTCATGGCTGGTTTTGCAACTTCGATGTCCTTTATTCTGAGGTCACTCCATCATCTTCAGTCAAAGAGACAATATCTGGTGAATCTGTCTCCTTTTCTAACATAATGGCATTAGTGAAATGTCATATCAAGGGCACAATGTCACATTATATTATAATAAGTCCTTCCTGTCATCTTTTTTTTTCTTTTTTTTTTTTGGTACAGAGCCAGATGATGAAACACTGCTAGTGAGGGGCACCCCCCCAGTTTTTGGTGCAATCTTTGAAGGCAATGTTGCAATTCATTCAAGGGTATGGAAGTCACTGCCCAAAGTCCTTACTGATTAGAGAACATTCTTCACTAGGTGATAGGTCATAGTCACACAAGTCCTGCATTTTTTGTTGACTTTTCAGGAGATAGTAGTAGGCAGCATGGTGGAAAGGAAAGAACGTTTAGCTTGGAGTCTTGCTCTTCCAGAAGAGGTTTAATTCTTTTTAAATTTTTATTTATTTATTTTTAGATTTTTAAAAATTTATTTGAGAGAGAGAGAGAGAGTGCATGAGCAGGGGGAGGGGCAGAGGGAGAAACAGACTCCCCGCCGAACAGACAGCCCAACGCAGGGCTCTGTCCCAGGACTCCAGGATCATGACCTGAGCTGAAGGCAGACGCTTACTGGACTGAGCCACCCAGTAAATGCCCAGAAGAGGTTTATTTCTGGCTGGATTTCCTATATATTAAACTAGTTCTGCAACTAACTACCTGTAAGACATTGAGCAAATCAGAACATCAGAACTGTCTTGTGTACCCTTAATAGATTATTGTACTTAAATATGTATTACAGGCTGTATGTAGTTCTCATTAAGATGTACTGTGGGTTGGATAGTGTCTCCCCAAGTGAACACGGTGAAGTCTTTACCCCCACTATTTCAGAATGTGACCTCGTTTGGAGATAGGGTCAGTACAGCTAGAATCAAAGTTAAGATGAGATCATTAGGGTGGGCTTTGTTCCACATGACTGGTGTCCTTAAAGAAAGGGAAAATTTGGGTACAGACTTGCACGGAGAAAAAAACACCATTGGAACATGAAGGCAGAAATTGGGATGCTGTATCTACAAGCCAAGAAATGCCAACGATTACCAGCAAACCCCCAGAGCCCAGCGGAGCAGCCTGGAGCCAGCCCTGCCAACACCCCAAGCTCAGACTTGCAGCCTCCAGAAATGGGGGACAAAAAAACATCTGTTGCTTAAAGCTGCCCAGCCTGTGGTACTTCGTTATGGCAGCCCTGATACACCCCAAATAGGATGTCACAGGTTTAGCCCTTTTCATTGCTTCTTCTCGGGGGCTTGAAGCGGGCTTGTCTGACAATAGAGAAGATGCTCAGTTCAACGTCAATTTCGGACAAAAACAGCTATTCTTTTTAGGATGTCCCCAACATTGCACGAGACACTCTAACCCTAAAAAAGTTGCTCATTGTTCTTTGAAAGGGAAGTTTGCGTGATTGCCCTCGTTTTTATTTGCTGAATCTAATGAGCCTTTCTGGAGTGCCTTTGTCCCAGTCAAGTTCATTTACTTGAACTGAGCAGGTTCTCTTTGGCGCTTGCAAAGGAGGCGAAAGCCAAGAAGTGCGCATGCGTTCAGGCTTCTGTCTCAATGAGGTTTATTTCTGGCTACATTTACATATGTTAGGCTACGTCTGCAACTAACTAGCTGTAAGCCATTGCACAAATCATTTGCTGTGTCTGGGCCTCAGTCTTTTCATTTGTTAGATGAGGGAGCAGAACTACATGCTTTCAAAGGTCCCTTTCAGCTCTGACTTGTCTGTCATTCTAGGAAATGCTTCTTAAAGGCATATTTGAAAAAGCCTAGCTTATCAAAGCATTAGGAAGTGCTTAGCTACTTTTATGGTTTGGATCAAAACTATAAGCTGTCACTTCTCGGGAAGCTTTATTACCTCCACTTCTTAGCAAAGGCTGAGTTTAATATCATTATGGTACCCCTTAATGAGGATTCCCTAATTTAGGAGGGCGTTCATGATAATGATCACTTAAAAAGATCACTGGTTTGAGAAATGGTTCAAGTCTTAATGGGTGCTGGAATGAAGGCTGACTGATTGCTTCTTCACTGGGCTAGTGGTGTTGATATTTGTTCTGCTAATTGTACTTAATATACTGTGAAGTTTTTTCAGGGCTCCTGTTGCTCTGAGCGATGGTGCTACCCTGGGCAAGGCGTTAAGCTTGAAGCCTTTATTCGTGGACTATCACACAAGCCTTAATAGTGAAGGTACCCCGGATTTATTTTAGGTAAATTATTAGAGGGAGTGCCCTGGGGTTGGCTCAGTTTTTTTGAACCTTCCTTCCTAATGACTTCTTAGACATGTCAATAATTTTACCCATCAGTTTATAAAAGCCCAGGAGTTGCTAAGGTTGCTGATGGTTTTGACAAAAGGGACCAGGTCACTATTCCTCAAAGATGGATCTAGAGTTTTCTTTATAAGAGCCAATGGGCATTTCATACTGGGACTTTTTGGGAAGCTGGGATGGAGGGAATGTGACAGTGAAGAACAAAGGGAAGGGAAAGAAAATAGTCCTGATGAAAAGCTACGAGGACCCTTTGCTTTTATGGGGAGCTTGGCAGAGCACCCGCTTCCTGGCAGCACCTTGCCCTGGGGATCAGGGAAGAGGCCTGGCCTTGGTCTCCTTTGTGAGGATTACAGGGGGCTTGTTGGCATGACTGAGAGTAAGCTCATATCTTGAATCATTCACAAACCCAATAAACCCTAATCCTTAAGATAAAGATTTCTAGAAGATTCTGCATATCCCCGATGAGTCAATTTGTCCTGTCTGATATATGATTTTATAAAAAAGTGCTAATTACCCCAAAAATGGAAAATGTGGACCCACACCCTGCTCATTGCCTACCTAACACCAGTCCCCCCTTCCTTCTTGCTAATGGAATCCCGATTCCGTCAGGGCTGCAATATGTCTACTTCCTGGGGACAGATCGTGATTGGTCCAAGCAATTATAATCATCTTGCCCTCCTATTTCCAAGCTTCTGTGGCAACTGGCAGGTGCCATGTGTCCTAATTCTGGCCAATGAGACAAGAAGAAGTCAGTGGTAGGGGTTCCTGAAGAAAGCAGATATCAGTGGGCGATGCCAGCCCTTCCTGTTTCGCCTTCCCTACGTCTCGCTGCCTCTAACTGGAACCCGATGAAGCTGCATGAGGTGTGAATTCAGCAGGATGAAAGGGAGGAAGGACGGAAGGAGTATGTCTGTGTCTTTCACTTTGCTGGCCCGCAAAGTACTCCAAACCTCAGACCCCTGGACATTTGACTGTATCAGGTCCTCTCAATTCTTGACTTTCGGCTTCCTCATTCAGAGGAATTGTTTTAAATACTCCTGCAGTTAATCCCATTGCTGCAGTAGAAAGGAGCTGCCTTGCATCCAGAGAGAAAGCGATATTGCCTGCGAAAAACAGCACTCCCGGAAATGAACAATTATCTGGTATTCTAGGTTTCCTTGACTAAAACTGTTTCTTGGGAGTCATGCAGCTCTGTGCCCTGCAGACTTTGTCTCCTATTTATGTTTTACACAGAACACAGGAGCACACAGAGAACCATGTGCAGTAAACTCCGTCAGATATAATCATAAATATCGGGAGTGGTTCTGTATATGAGTTTTATTCACGGCGACAATTGCTGGCTTTGATCTGGAAGGCCCCATCGCCTTCAGTGGGCTAAGGAAAACTACACCACACATCAATGGCGGGCTTCGTAATTTAGGCTGTATTTTATCTCTGAAGATTGTATGAGGATTGAGAAGGAAGATAATTAATTTCACTGGACCTAGGAAAGTCATCCTGATCCGAAAACCAGGCGTCTGGTGTTTCTACTAAGATTTATTGCCCTGTGTGTCAGCCGGCCCAGGCTGAGCATTCCTGAGTAATTAGGAGTCACTTCATTAGCAGGTGGGTACTGACCTCACCTTGCAAAGCTCTCTAAAGCATGTGAGCCAGAATCCACCCCTTTTTCCAGCATACCTTTGCAACAATATCCTGGCAGATACTTTATGACTTGCCGCCATTGACATAAAGCTTGCATGAACCACATTTCATGGCCCTGAGCCCCAGGCTACTGGGGAAAAATGGTAAGTGTTCGAAGTTTAAGCTAAATAATATGCTTTTAATGAGATCGTGTGCGTTGCAGATCAAAAGCATCACCAAAAGGTAAAAAGTTCAAAAAGGCCTTTACATGTACGGTGGATATGACCAAAGCAGTTCTCATGATCATTCTGATAGAATTTTAAAAAGCGTTTTTGAGTTTCTGATCCCAAATGTCACACTTTGGTGGGTTTCCCTCTTACCTTCCATCACACAGACATGGGGAATGATTTCACGGTAGTGGATTTATTAGCAGGGAAATAACAATGCTTTGCAATCTGGGAAGTTGAGATTTGCGGGGTCTGGAAGCAAGTGGGATGGTATCTGTGGGGTCTGGCCATCTGAGGGGATACCATCTCTTCAAAACATGGGGGGAAAAGCACACAAGCAACATAATTTAAGAGAATTTAAATTTTGCTTAAGCCCCATCCACTTCATGAGACTCTCCCAGAAATCTTCTCAGTTAGAATCAAGAGAAGGGAGGGAGAAAGAAGTGAACAATTTGCTGTGTGCTCATTAATATAAATAAGAAGGACGTGTTGGGGTCTGTAGGTGCCTTATTTCATTTAATCCCTAAAGGATCCTTGTCAGGTGGTCATTATGAATAATCTGTTCCTCCACTGACTTTTATTTTTCAGCCATTCCCCATAGCATTTACTATAATCATCCTTGCATGAAATTTTGTTAATATCAGTCTTGACCTTGACTGAGACTGTGTGCAGTGAGAGAGCAGCTGTGGGGCCACTTCCTGCTGCCATTTCTGGTCCGCCGCGGGCTGGTCCCAGAGCCAAGTTCCCTTGTGTGAATCACCTCTTTTAGTTTCATAAAAACTCTGGGACTTTGGCTTTGTGTTGCTCATCTCATAGGTGAGGACATTGTCTGGAGACTGGGGAACCTGCTTCAACTCATCCCGAGAGGCTGCGGCAGAGCTGAGCTCTGAACTCGGGGCTGTGAGTGCGAAAGCGCCCATTGCTCTGTTGGGCTCTGTGGCCTCTAGTCTTCGTGGTGTCTTCAGCATCTAGCGTTTCAGCCTTTGCTTGGCTGGATGCTTGCCCTGCGAGTCACCCATTTTCCAACCAGGCTCTGATTGATTGCCATATTGCAACCTACTTTGGGTGGCATCTTGTCACGTTCTCCGAAGGACCAGCAGTATGGGCATCACCTGGGAACTCTCTAGGAAAGCAAATTCTCTGGGTCTTCCCTAAACTTTCACAGTCTGGACTGGGACTCCGCAATGTAGTTTTAATCACGCTTTCTAGGTGATCTGCAGGCATGCTGAGGTTCAGAGAGCACTGTCTTTAATTTTTTTAAGTTATTTTTTAATATTTTATTTATTTGAGAGATAGAGAGTGAGGGGGAAAAAGGCAGAGAGAGAGAGAGAGAGAGAGGGAGAAGCAGACTTCCCGCTGAGCGAGGAGCCAGATGCTGGACTCGATCCCAGGACCCTGAGATCATGACCTGAGCTGAAGGCAGACAATTAACTGACAGAGCCACCCAGGCGTCCCATCAGAGAGCACTGTCTTCACTGGTTTCTACATCTAGCATACAATGTTTAATTTATCCTTTAGTAAAGCTGCCAGGGACTTCTGAAACCCACCTAGCATTGTGTCCTATAGGATTTAACTGCACACACCTCTTTGTGGCATTGAACCCTCTTTGTGCTTCTGTCCAGGCACCTGCAACATTTTATTTGAGAGCTTTGCTGACCTGACTATAAACTCTCATTGACCATGAATGTTTTGAAGGACTTGGTCTTATTCATCTTCACGGCCCTCGTGCCTAACACTCCAGAAACTATTTATTGAACAAATTAAGTGAACTTCTAAGTCATATGTCATTTTCTTGTGGCAAGAGGCAAACTCTATTAATCGATCTGACAAGTTTACAAGGATGACTCCAATTCCTGTTTCTAAGTTTTTTGATGATAGGTTTTCCTCCAATTAAAAAAAAAGTAGCCAGGAATTGGGGGAGATAAATACATGAGTAAAGTCCCTTATTAGAAGTCATCAACAGGGCGCCTGGGTGGCTCAGTGGGTTAAAGCCGCTGACTTCGGCTCAAGTCATGATCCCAGGGTCCTGGGATCAAGGCCCATGTCAGGCTCTCTGCTCAGCAGGGAGCCTGCTTCCTCCTCTCTCCTCTCTCTCTGCCTGCCTCTCTGCCTACTTGTAATCTCTCTCTGTGTGTCAAATGAATAAATAAAATCTTTAAAAAAAAAAAAGAAGTCATCAACAGACATAACCATTGCTCTAGTTAAAGAACCACAGAATGGTGTCTGCTGATGGTAATTGGCAGGTAATCAGGCAGCTACCACTTTGTATGGAGGCCATTGTCTATTGGGTGGCAAAGTGGCTTTTTTTGCAAATAAGAAAAAGTAACATGGGTATGTTCTCTCCTGTCCCACTCCTGAAAGTTTGGTCGGGGGCCCCAAATTTAAAATTTCACTAGCAGGTGCATTGTCTTTCCTTCTTTGTTTTGTTCTCATAGCATCCAGGGTTAGGCATTGCTTTTCAAGTAGAAAGGGCAGGGGATGGACAAGAGGCAAATTTAAGGCTGCTGAAGATTCCATTTTATGGATTAAACACCAAAGCTTATAGAATTTCAATAATATATCGAAAGTTCCACTGGTGGTAAGTGAGACTGGGATTGAACTCAGATCTGCTTAGATCTGCTTTTTTCTCTTTTTCCTGTAACGCTGCCTTCCCAAGTATTCCCAAAGGCCTGAACCTCAGGGCCAAATTGAGAGCTTGCTTTCTTTCTTTTTTTTTTAAATACACATTTCTGAGTACCACCAGTGGCCTACTAAGTTAGAATCTTGAGTGTAAATTCAGGGGAATTTGTATTTTAAAACACATTTGGGTTTATTTGTTAAATTTTGATGTTCAGATGTGTTTGAGAAATGTGGAAATGAGCAGACCTCATATATTCAGAAGGATCTGAACCTGCCTCGGGTAACAAGTGGGTATCTTCCACTAATTTAGTAGTTCTCAGAGTGACCCCCATGCAGCAGCATCAGAATCACTTGGGAACTTGCTAAAGATGCCCGTGTCCAGGCTCCATCCATAACTCCCTCATAAGAATCTCAATTAGCACCAAGAAATCTGTTTTGTAATAGTTTTCCAGGTGATTTTGATAGTTGCTAGAATTTCAGAAACACTAAACTCATTGATTACTGTTAAAATTCACATGTTCCAGAGAGAGACCGATTTCCAAGCTTTTATCAGTCACTTGTAGCTTAGTGAAGCGAAGATTTTAAATGCACACACCCTGCCCTTGGAGATGGGGAGGCAGCAGGAGGGAGGCCTGGAGAGAGAGGTGTGGGAATCTGTGAAGTTAGGAAGGGGGGCAGGTCAACCAAGAACAATCTCTAAGACTTCCCAATTTTGCCTCAGGCCAACCCTGCCTCTGTTAGTTCTTGCCTTTCTTCTAAGAAGTAAATGTCAAAAGTAGTTTTCTTTGAAGGCGACATAGGTATTTAACACCTCAAACAGCTAGAATCCTACCAGACAGTTTTATGATGTGATAATTTACCTCCTACAAGTAAGTACACTTTGCCAGGTAGAATTTAACTAGTGAAATTTGGGTTTCAGAAAGGAATTCTGCTGAGGCAATTTCTCTTGCTTTTTGAAGGCAAATCTGATTGACTTATTTTTAATTGGAAAATTAAGTTCCTTTGGGCTCATTGCATCCCTAAAACGATGAGCCAATTATTGGTCAATAAAACAGTGTGACCAAGGATTCCCGTGATTTCGACATGAAATGAAGCCCTCCAATCTTACTTTTGCACAGTGTAAAATGAACGTGTTAATCCTTTCTGCTTTTAAAAATGTATTTAGGTAAAATATTCCTTACCCTTCCTCTAAATATATTCAAGTAATAATTATTGTGTGCAAATCAGGTGTTGTCACTATATTAGATCTTGGGACTACAGTGATGAACCACTGTAGATCTTGATGCCCCAGTAGCTTCTAGTCCAGTGAGAAGCTTGTAGTCAATATTAACATGTGTGTACTATATCCTCCATCAGAGATCTTGATGCCCAAGCTATGCCTGAGTAGTAGTTACATAAGTGCCCATACAGACTTACCCATAAGAATACCAAGCACATATGTCAAGCCAAGAGAATAACTATCCCTTTGGGCATATCAAATAGAGGGAATTTAACAGAATAGATTGGCTACAGGAACACTAGAAGAATCTATGAGAAGGCCAAGTCAGTGGGGCACTCAGAGGTTACCGACACGAGGAAGGGCTGGAAGGACTCCGGGGAATGTGGTGTTATCAGACTCCAGAAGCTGGCTCCTTCGGCTGGTTCCAGAACCACAGTGGAGACCTCCTGGTTGCAGCTGGAATCCTGGACTGATGTAGCTGCTGCTAGTGATGCTTGTGGAAGTAGAGCAAGAAGGAACAAATCCCTGATGTCCCCCTTGGGGATCATGTTGGAAAGTGCACTTCGGCTCCATTGAGCAGAAGGTGCTGGGACAAGGAGAGCAGATGTAGGGAAACTCTGAAGGAGGCTATCATAGTAATCCAAATGTTAGATGGGGCTTTTAGTAAGGGTTGGAGGAAGTACCCCTTTTTAGGAATATTTCAAAGAAAAGTCACATATGACTTGCCTAATCCTTTTAGAATTTTATTTTTCAACATTTGTTCTTTATTTTTGACAGGGCTTTTGGTTGTGGGTAGCTCTCTAGAAGCCTCAGTTCTCTTTGTGTCTCTTCAATGGTCTCCTCACAAGGCCATCTTCACTGTCCATGGTCTGCACGCTGGGGCTGCTCCTGAGTTTGGTGGGACTCTCTCTCTTTCATGAGATGAGAGCAGACCTATACATGTTTATGGTATCTTCCACTTGTCCTTCGACTCTTCAGAAATATCATTAGCTCCCTTTCCAGGCTGAGGAATGCCAACCATGTTGCTTCCCTGGGCTCTTTTGACTGGATGATGAAGAGCTGTCCCCTGGAGGTGTTGTCTGTGGTTCTTCTGAGAACTGTATTGAGTCTCCATTCATATGGGCAGCAGCATCTAGAAGTATACTGCATTCTTCTGCCGGCATCTCCCCCTTGCCTTGCATTGAACAAACCTAAGGAGAGCCAAGAGGACAAGGGATTCTGGAAACCACCATCCCTGGGACCCTGGACAGAGGAGAGTGGAGAATGGATTTGAGAACCAATAGTCCCATGGGGGCAAACTCAGCCGTCCTCTGACAGAATTTCTCATCAGCTGGAACAGAATAATAAAGTTTTAGTGCAGGTCAGGATCACTCCTTGTTGAGTATGGGGTGGGGGAGGACCATGGAGAGAGGCACCCCATGGGAGGAGCAGAGATGAGGAGGTCAGAGCAGTTCAGGGGCCACGGTTCCCTTAGGAGCTATTTCAGAACCCAGATTCTTGGATTCTCCACTAAGACTCTGTCTCAACACATTAAAAGCAAAAAACAAACAACAAACAACGACAACAAAAAACCCCACCTCTTTCCTCTTACACCAGAGCTTGAAAATCTGCCTATTCTACTCAGTGGAGATCAGTTTAGCTGTGATTCCATAGGGGGATCAGTGTGTCTACACTGGCCTCTTAGATATTCGGAGAAGCAATGCTAGGCTCAAAGTAACAAATTGCAAGCATCATGCAAAAGGAAACAGATTTTGGTCAACGGGGTCCTACTGGGCTCCTGTCTCTGCTGTTGGAAAGAACTCCTTCCAGAAGTTTGACTTGTCACGGTTGTACCAGAACCATTTCAACTTGAGTATAAGGATGTCAAGTTTAGGGCGTGTCTGGGTGGTTCAGTCATTAAGTGTCTCTCTTCAGCTCAGGTCATGATCCCAGGGTCCCGGGATGGAGCCCCGCATCAGGCTCCCTGCTCAATGGGAAGCCTGCTTCTCCCTCTCCCACTCCCCCTGCTTGTTTTCCCTCTCCTGATGTGTCTCAGTCAAATAAATAAATAAAATCTAGGAAAAGACTTCCTAAGGACCAGTTTCCCCCCCCAATTTATTGTGGCCCCATAATTTGTAAAATACTATATATATATGTATGTATATATACATATGTATATATACATATATATACATATGCATATATACATATATATATATATTTTAAAGATTTTACTTATTTGTCAGAGAGAAAGGGAGAGAGCACAAGCAGGGGGAACAGGCAGAGGGAGAAGCAGGCTCCCTGCTGAACAGGGAGCCCGATGTGGGGCTTGATCCCAGGACCCCGGGATCATGACCTGAGCTGAAGGAAGATGCTTAACTGACTGAGAGCCACTCAGGTGTCCCAGTTCAATGTATTTTTTTTTAAAGATTTTATTTATTTATTTCACAGAGGGAGAGAGATCACAAGGAAGCAGAGAGGCAGGCGGGGGGGGGGGGAAGCAGGCTCCCCGCTGAGCAGGGAGCCCGATGTGGGCCTCGATCCCAGGACCCTGAGATCATGACCTGAGCTGAAAGCAGAGGCTTTAACCCACTGAGCCACCCAGGCGCCCCAATGTATTTTTAAAAGTTTATTCAACAAGGACTGACAAAGTAGCAGTTCAAATATTTTTATTAGATTCAACCGACATAAAATCAGCTCCTTCGATTGTGCTGGAAGTTTCTAAACTCTTACTCCCCATTTTGTCCTTATTATAGACAAGCCAAACCTTTTCCAGACAGCTTCTGGATCACTGTCCACACTTGCTCCAAATATGCCACTGAGATTGTCCTTGATTGCGGGAGGCCACTCAGGAGAAATCTTGTTTTTCCCACTCCTGCTTTCCGACCTGTGAGTTTCTGGAAGCTACAACCAAGATGTAAAAAAAGCAGGGGCTGTGAATCAGAAAGAATCGGGTGCAGAAGAGCTTGGAAGAGGCCACTGAGCAAAAGCTGAGAAGAATTCCCCACTCTGCTTGGCATCTCTGTCTGCATTCTGACTCAGTGGAATGGGGAGCCTACATTTTTTCCAACCGCATCATTTTATGTTCTTTCAGAGCTGACAACTTGGAAAAGGCAGCAGACAGATCTAAAAATGACAGTTATCTTCAGGGAAAGGAAAATGGCAAATATTAGACAAAAAAAGTATGAAGTAAATTTTTCACCCTGAAGGGCCAAAGAAATCATTAGAGTTATCTGACAGCCTCAGTCTCCAGGCACGTGACCTGCCTGGTGGCTATCTCATTGCTATTTATATGAGTCAGGGCGTCTGTCTTGCGGCCTGGGGTTGAAATCAGGTGGGATCTGTAGGAACACAGATATGGCCCAGAGTGAAAGAAACCAGCAAACCCTGCAGTCTGCCTTTAAATTCTGGATTTCAAATCATTCACTTTGAGTTTATAATTAGTTACTGTTCTCCCAACACGCACACACGCACACAAACACACACACACACACACACACACGCACACACACACACTCACGTGTTTTTATTCTTCCCTTCCCCAAAACATCACGTTGAGCAAAATAAAACTTCAGGAGTTCATTACCAGGCCTCTTCCACAAGATATTACTCTGCTTACAGAATGGGTATCGAAATGAACTAAAATAAAAAGGGCTGCTCTTTGCCCAGGGTAGGATATTCAAGTAAATTACGGGATGGAAAGTTCAAAATCCTTCTCTTGCTTATTCTTGACACTTACTTCCATCTACCAAATTTCTCGTTAAAAAGTTGCCATCATTGAAATGTTATTAGGGTCCGATCACTCAAGTTCAAATACACACCAATGGAACCTATCGTTGGAGGCAATTACGTAGAGATGGAGAAATAGGTTCTTTCCGGTGGAGAAATAGGATCTCTCTCATGGCCTTTATTAAAGTTTAAAGAAGTGTTGACTTGGCGGGAGAGAAAGGGGTGGGGAATGAGCTTTCCTGGGGCTGACCTTTAGGAGCGGTGTGCCTGCAGCGCTCTCATTAAGCACGGTGGGAAGCAGTCAGGTTGGCGGAAAAAATGTTAAAAAATAAACAGAAGCAGAACACCGCCCCACCCCTACATTAGCCCCCCCGAATGCATCTCCCGAGATCGCTCAGTGGTTTGGACATGGCTGTGGGTGTAACACATGTTTTGAGGGAGAGTTTGATCATTGTCGTATCAGCACCTAAAATCCCGAGCCACATGTCAGCGTGTTAATCAAAGAGAAGCCGGACTCCATTCTCTTCGTATGGTTTCAGCCACAGAGTCTAATCACCAGACCTGAAAAATCTGTTCCCACCCTCTTTTGACAAGTTAACGTTTCTCCACTTCAGCCCTTCAGCATGATTAAAAAAAAAAAATTCAAAACCTTCCACCCATCGAAATTCTTGCTACTGCTGAGCGTCTGCTTTCTCTCTGAAGATCACATCATCTTCTTTTTGACTAGGTTGTGCATTTAAGACCTGAAAACTGTGACCCCTGTTGCCTAGCAACTGAGAAACTCAGGCCTCAGCCCTGGTGGGTAAGATGGAAAAAGGTCAATTAATGTGGCAGGCCTGTCCTTATCCATATGCTACTGTGGCAACTACTTTCATTTCTTTAGAGTAATATATCATAATAAGTCTTGTAGGTCTTTTTACTATGCTTCTCCCTTTTGAATAAAAGCATAACTAAGACTTGAGGGGATGTCTGATATAACAGAAAATGTAACCATAAAAAAAAAAAAACCAGAATAGAAATCATCTGACGCTCAGTACCCTGCCGGGCCGCCTGAGGCAGTTACACATTTCCATTGAGTTATTTTATGATCAGGCCAGTATGTTATTGAAATATTATCTCTTTAGCCTTTCTCATTCTGATAAGAAATGACAGACTCTCAGAACAGTAATACATACAGAGTACAAAATAGGGAGCTGTGGACAAAATTCAGCTGGGGTAAAGAACACTGGCTTTGGAGAATTGCCATTGAAACTCATCATCTTGGGTTGTTTTTTCGAATCAGGCGCAGAGCGCATCCTAATGTCCCCTTGAATTGTGATGAGATTTTGGAGCCTCTGCCGATGATTAAATTTAGATAATTACTGAAGAGCATTAAAGAAAAAGTCCATGTTGTTTTTAGCAACCTCATCGAAGATACAATTTCTTTATAAGTAATGCAATGCTGTAACATGTGAGACGCACAGGTAACAGCGACAATCAGGCTTTGAAGGGTCACTCATGCAAACAGAATAAGGGGATGTAACTAAGGATATAAAATTTCAAGTTAGATATTCAGGGAGTGGGGTGATAGTCTGATTTTGGAAGCTTCGTTACCTCATTTATGAAGCTTTCACAAGAAGAAGGGTGATCTTATTACTGTTCACTTATTGGTTCTTTATCGTTGTTTACATGAAAATCATTTCGCATATACAAGATCGATATGTACATACTTATAGATGGGGAAGTTAGAACGTGGTCTCTTGTCTAGGCAACAGGAGACCCAGGCTTTATTTTCCACTCTGCATTGATTAGCCAGTACGATCTCGAACAATCGGGGAACTCTCGGGGTCTCAGCACGGACCACCTATAAAACAAAGCAGGAGAATTACTTAATTTCTAGATTCCTTTCCTATGATTTGCCCTTCCTCCCCCAGCAACACGTTCCCTCTGCTCTCTCTTCCCTCATCTAGATGATACATATAACCACGTTTTTGTTCTGCAAAGTATGATATACTTGTGATTTTGCATCATTGCCGCTTTGTATAGTTTAAGACTTTGTGAACTTATGACAAATGACACTCAGGAGGACATACATTATTAGCAGCATTTTTGGATTCTATAAATTGACCTTCCACAAATCTGAAGTTAGCATTTTCCTCTGTTCGGGCCAGTCTCCATGAACTTATGTGGTTCATGCCTGTTTTGGTTTTTCTCTTCTCTTCTTTCTTTCTTTTTGTTAGAGCATTAATGTAGAAGCAGATGTTGTCTCCCTCCTCACAAATGCTACACAGTGAATCATCTTAGCCTCTCTGTAAAATTTTAACTTAATGGAGTCCTGGCATTTCTGATGAGACGAGGAACTTAATTTTATAGAACAACCTATTGAACAAGCTGTTCTTGGACATTCCCATCTCAACTAAATGTTAAAAGTATTAAAATTCACATTAGCGCAAGAGGAAATTTTGCATGGGTAATCCTTTAATACAGTGTTTTATGGCTCTATTAGCTGCACAGCAGCTGGTGACATGATGAATTTAATCCATTAAAAAATTCAGTAAGAGGTTTAAAAGTCAGCTTTTTAAAACATTATCTTGCTGCAAGGAAAGAGAACTTCTCCTCGGGGCCAGAACCAGGCTGGCCTCACACTGTGGCAGGTATAGGGAACACACCTGCATGACAAACTTCCCTCTGCTCGGAGATTTGCACCCAGAGATGGCTGGAGTGATGAGTGGCAACCCGGAGTGGGGGAATCGGAAGGCGCCGCCGACCGTCTCTGACCTACGTCTTCCTCTTGAGACGTGCTTTTCAGAGAAGTTTCCACCTGACTATTGAATGATGGTGTTGTTTTTCAATGGGTTAAGTATGTTTGTGTAGGTGTATGTATTTATGTAAAATCAGAAATTCCCTGAGCCTTTAGTGATGTAATTATTTCTCTTCTAGGGACATTGCTAAGAAAAAACTTCTGACTTTTGATGTAAAGAAGCATCTGCAAAGTCTTTTATGTGTATACGAGCTTTGGCCCGAGGGACCTAAAGTCTCACCTTGAAGAGATTCTCCCAATCTGTATTGCTGTGGAGCATCTGGAGGGATTTTTGGGGACAGAGCGGCTCAGTTGCATCTTGGGCGACTGGGTAGGTGAGGGTCCCGTCTAGGAATGGGAGGGGGGTACTGTACTGTCTTAGACACTAGCCCCAATACTCTTCATTTTCCTTTCCAAATTGTGACTTGTTTTCCCAAAATGAAACATAAAATCGACATCGTCCACTCCCTACCTATATATTTTGTGAGTTACTAGGTAGGATTAATTGTTTTCTGAATCAAATATGTAACAAACATGTATTTATTATTTTTTAAAAAATATTTTATTTATTCATTTGAGAGAGTGAGAGCACAAGCAGGGAGAGAGGCAGAGGGAGAGGGAGAAGCAGACTCCCTGCTCAGCGGGACTCCATCCCAGGACCCTGAGCTCATGACCTGAGTCGAAGGCAGATGCTTAACCATCTGAGCCCCCCAGGCACCCCCAAACATGTGTTTCTGAGCAGAGACACAAACAGGTCACCTTGGATCAAGTTGCCTCACATCTATAAGCCAATTGGTTATTATATTCAACCCTCATGCATTGAAAAATAAGAAGCTTAACTTAGGAGTGTTTTTTGTCTAAACAACTCCTTTATATAATTCCTATGTTAATGCAAATCTCCTTATTTTATCTCCTCACTTAGCCGAACTTGATGTAGGTGGGAAATTGCTGCTTCTTGTGACACAGCTGTTATGGATCATAAGAGCAAAACTGAAATCCACTTCAGTCTGCTTTGCAGGAGACCTCTAATGGTCCCTACAGTTTAAACAAACCACCAGGTTGAAAACGGAAACAGCTATTGTAGTCTCGACTACAAAAATTGGTTTATTTTTCTTCCAACATGAAAGGCTGTATGTTTCTCCAAGTGCACTGGTTACTTGGCTATGCAATGCCCTTCCTTTTGTTCCATGGAAGGAGACACGAACATTCTAACATATTATTTTCCATACCCACCCAC
The DNA here is from genome assembly GCA_002007465.1 of Ailurus styani. Lineage (NCBI taxonomy): Eukaryota > Metazoa > Chordata > Mammalia > Carnivora > Ailuridae > Ailurus > Ailurus styani. The sequence goes on along the minus strand of LNAC01000453.1, from coordinate 30,302 downwards.
CCCCACATGCTGCCAAGAATTTACCTTTTAATGGGAAGTTCAACATATTTAGGCAACAGTTGAACTTGAGAGCTGATTGCTGTTAGCGTGAGTGAAATCTGTTTTGATAATATCTCATCCTGTGTTTGAGGCTGATTAATCTAGATACATCCCCCCTCCCCTCCCACAAATGCTTTTACAAAGACGCCTTTCATGGGTGTGCAGTAATGTGTTTCTTTTTCCAATCTATATGGTTCCTGGTGACTGAGCGTGTTGTAGGAAGGGTTATGCCGTCTGAGAGCTCGACTAATGATACTGCCTTTTTTTTTTAAATAAAACACAAACTCCACTAACATGATTTCCTTATTGAAAAAAATGCATAACCGAAATCCAGCCAATAGTGTCATCTTAAACCAGCCACATTTCCACGTATACACTATTTTCCTAAGCAAGAGAAATTCTGGTTGACATTTCAGATTTTAGAGTCAAGGATAAAGCACAAGCAGAATAATCAGATCTTCTCAACCAGCATAAGGTATTGTGATAGGATGTGGTATGTCACTACCATTTCCAAAGATTTCGAAGCAAGAGCATGTTGGGTTTCTTGGAGGTTTGATGGAGTCCAGCGATTCTTGAATGGCTGCTGCAGTCTAGGCTGGGCCACTCGGGGTTACTTGATGTGGAATTAGTTAATCCTGGCTTCTAAGATTTAGCCTCTTCTATGTTTTCTCCACTCTTCGCCTGGTACACAAAGGAGCCATCGATGGCTTTTGTGCATTGTCTCCCATGACGCTTATTACTTCACCGTTAGCTCAAAAGTTCACCCGTGCCAAACTCAACATTTTATGCACCAGTTATTTAAAGAATAGCCTGCACAAGCAAATGTTTAACCATTTAGAGACCGGGTGCAACCTCATCCAGTTGCTGTTACCTATTGATAAAGTAAGGCTCGCGGTGAGGTGATTCCAAGCTGCTAGGCCCTTCTGAGTCCTTTGTTCCGCAAACTCCCCACCGTGCTGCCAAGCGCCATCCCCTAGACGTGTAAGCCCCTTCTCTGGAGAGGTCCCTTGCTGTCCTTCTGAGTGGTGACCCCCCATGCTGCGAGGGCCTTTTCCACACGCAACCCTGTGCCTCCTGTGGTCCTATCTTTTTCCTTGATCAGCCCCACATTTCTCAAGCCGCTGAACTCTTCCTCCTCCTCTGCCTCCTCCTTCATCCTTTCCTTCCTCTTCAAGGTTCTCTTTCTCCTCCATCCTCTTCACAATGCACCAAGGAGTGACTGCTGTGGGCTGAGAGGGGGAGGAGCAGGAAGGGTATGGGGATATAAAAAAGGCCACCAGAATTTACCCAACCTTGACTATGTTGTGACAAATGACCACTGGGCCCCTACCGCACTGGCTGCCATTGGTAACTCCCATCTGCGCAAGAGCCAGGCTTGTCCTCGGGAAGCTCCAAGCTCTCTGGGCAGACGGCACAGTTGCAAGAGAATAGAGTGGCGGCTACTCCTGACTTGTGTTCTCATAATTCATAAGCTGGCTTCTTCCTCTGCTCCCTTTCTGCCGTCATTCACTCATTTATCCTTGGGTTCTATAGACTTTGATCCGTCTTCTACGACCAGCAGTGTTGTGGGCCCCGGGATATAGCAGAGAATGAAGCAAAGACATGGCTTAGATTATGATGCAGGGGAAATGTCAACCAGATGGGAAGGGAGGCTAAGAGAAACCTCACTGTTTCTAGGCGATTGCAGGGAGGGGAGAAGAGAGAGTCAGGACAATAGTGCGGGGGATGGAGGCAAAGACCTTTTTTTACCACTCTCCAGCCTGAGACTGGGGGCTTGGGGTCATATAGAACCAGCAAGTTCTCTTGGGAGAAGTCGAAGAGACCTGGGCCTGACCTATTACGGCAACACCCCAGTGAATTCCCAGTAACCCCGGGAAGTGCTCATGGTGGAAACTGGGCTATTTGGCTGACTTTATTCAAAAAATACTGCACACCACACAGTCCTTCAAGACAATGCTTCTCAGAGTTTCTGTGCATAGATGACCAGGGGATCTTGTTAAAATGCAGATGCTGACTCAGTGGGCTTGCATGGGGTGTGGGATTCTGCATTTCTAACCAGCGCCAAGGTGATGGGATCCTGCTGGTCCATGAACCATAGTTTGAGTGACAAAGTTCATGAGATTCTTTCTACCTCTTAGTCAATTAAAAGTGCTAAGAAATCCTCCACTAATTCATCTGGTTTTGTTAGTTGAACATGGTCATTTACAAAGCTATCTAGCTAAAGAGAACACCAACGGGAGCTTTTGGAATACAGTTTAGGAAACATTACACTATCAGCCACGTGGGATTTCATTGTATTATCAATCAAGAATTCTATTTATCAGGTGTGAGCATGTGTGCATTGGAATGTGTGAGTCTGTGTGGCAGACTGTAGTTTTTGCACAAATAGCTACAACGTTATTTCCCTTCCCAGATGGGAACTTCTCAGAGCCTTGCCAGCTCCTCACCCAAAGGCGAAGTCTACATTTCCTCTCCTCCAATGGAACCTCTGCCTGTGTGATGGTCTCAGTGAGTGGAGCACAGTAAGAGTGTGATTTTTGGGGTCAGGAAAGATGGCATGGTTTCTACATGCTCTGTCTCAGAGCACGAGGCTTTGGTCACCACTGTGAAGTCTGGTTACCCTGAGACCAACTTGTGCAGAGACAACCTGGAAAAGAAAAAGCAGGAAGGAATGGGAGGGAGGGACGGATGAGGGTTGCCCACTGTTCCAGCACCCAGATCTTTGGAGTTCCACAACCCCATCAAAGGCTTTCAACGTGACCTTGGTCAGATCTTAGCTCCTGTTACAGATTGATTGCAACTGATGGAAGACCTCAGATGAGAACTGCCTAGCTGAGCCCAGTTAGCTCCCAGATTTATAAGCAAAATAAGTGATTGCTACTGTTTTAAGCCACTACTTCCGGTGTGGTTTTATGCAGCAATGGATGTCTGAGAGAGACCAAATAATAAAACACTAATCACACTGAAGACTTGCTTTTTTATATTCAGGTAGGGCCAAGGGAAGGCTTGGTACCATCTTTGAGCTGAGGAAAAAAAATAACTTAGTCTTAGAATTTTCCTATGAACGGAGTTCTCATTGTCTGTAGCTAGTATCCAAAGCTTAGGCACCCTCTTTCCTCCTACCTGTCCAAGGATAAGGGTGTATTCCATAATGCCAAATGACAGATCTGATAAACAAGCAGACACCCATTAAAATGAATGACTGTCAAAATTTTTTCATGCTTATTTGTTATTAACGACAGAGAATGTGAAGGTGCAATTCAAATAGTTTATTATTGTTATACGTTTGTAGCAATATATTACAGTTTACGCCTTGGCTTGGAAGTTGATTACAAGTTTTATGAGACTGAGTGCCTGTTATTGGCAATCTTGATGTTTTCCTTTTCCCTGTAACATGTCACAGGCAGTTGATTTATATGCAGTCAATGATTTTTTTTATATTATATCATTTCAATGAAAAAATTAAAGAAGAAAGTGTGTAGTGGGGAGTAGAAAGAGGATAATGAAGGTTACATCAGTCATATGGAAGAATTTTAAAGTGTATTAATAATATCTGTGTTCTCTGTGGAATCCATTCTAAGAACATTTTATATTCTTTGCGAGAGACAAAACAAGTCATCAGAGACTTTTTATAAACACAGGTGGTGCTTATTAACTGAGAAATAAAAATTTTACACTCCTGATGATTAGCCTAGACAAGTTTTCACGTGCTCCTGCACTTTTGGAAAATGATTCTTATTTCTTTTCCTAGTTTTCCTCTCGATCCTGATGACTCTCATTCTATATGAACAGCTTGAGTTAGTAGTGCAGTGACACCTTAAATATCTCTGACAGGTTTTGGGGGAGGGTATTCGCAATCTTTTTATAATGATCGTTATAATAAAATATGGCACTACCCAAATTTAACAGACATGGCCATGAAACCTCAATACAAATTCACAAAGACCTCATGTGTGACTAGAGAATGAGGAGTTACATCTACAAATAATTGGCTGAAAAGGGAAAGTCCAGTTTTGCCTCTTTTATCTGTCATTGCCATACATTGCTTGTGTGCTTTTTCTCAAGGTTGCCTGAATTGGCTGGTTATTTTGTTATTGTCTCCATACACATGGAGAACAGACTCAAAAAAAGACAGAAAAGCAAAATTAAGAGCATCCCAGGAGACAATAGGGACAAAGTAGACAATGAAAAAAGAGACTGCAGGGAAAGTGTTTGAAAGAAGAAGCAAAGGATCTCAGAAAACTTGAAAAAGAAATCTGTTGGGTAAGGAGTTGTGAATTTAAACTTCTAGAGGGCAAGAGAAGCGAGAAGTTGTGTGGGCATTTGAAGCAATTAGAAAAAACGTGGATTGGGGCGCCTGGGTGGCTCAGTGGGTTAAAGCCGCTGCCTTCGGCTCAGGTCATGATCCCAGGGTCCTGGGATCGAGGCCCGCATCGGGCTCTCTGCTCAGCAGGGAGCCCGCTTCCTCCTCTCTCCTCTCTCTCTGCCTGCCTCTCTGTCTACATGTGATCTCTCTCTCTGTGTCAAATGAATAAATAAAATCTTTAAAAAAAGAAAGAAAGAGAGAAAAAACGTGGATTGGAGAGCTGTATGAAATTAGAATCCCTGGAGCAGAGGATGAGCAAAGAAATTTGACTTTAATGCATGTTGTAGGGATGGTTTAGGGGATGACCTTCAGACGCAGGGGCCCCCATCTGTCAAGAAGCTTCATTTCTCACAGTTCTTTGTACCAATTCAATTTCCTGCCTAGAGAGCTGCAGAAACATTGTATATGAACACAGATTGGTGAGTATGAGGTGAAGAGTTTAAAAATATTTCTTTAGTTAAATAAATAAATAAATAAATAAGTAAATATCATTTATCAGTCATCTATCTAATCCACCTATAACTCAAGATTATAAGTGACCTAAAATGATGGCATAGAAGAAGGTAGTCTAAAACCATTAATTACTATTTGGGAGATGAGATATTAGCTAGAGAAAAGTAAATCATATAAAAAAAGGAAATCATGCATCAAAGCGGAATGCAAATAAATAAGAGGCAGGTTATTGGTCCTGGCACTGGAGATCTGTCAGGGTGCAGGACCTCATAGGCAGATGAGAAGAAAAGAACCTCCACTCACTGCAAAGAATTCAGCAGCCGACAGCAAAGAATGGGTTTCTGGGTATTGACCACTTCCTACACCATGGTTGTATATAATAGAATGGACTCTCCCAGATGAGGGGTTAAAAACACAGCACAAGTGACTCCAAGTTGGAGCAGATCTCAGATACCTTTCACCTCTGAATTCTTTGAGGACCATTCCTACTGTCTGCTTTTCCGCTCAATTGCCTAGGAATCTGGTTAGCCTTTCTTGACTGATAGTAAGTGATCCAGGAACTGGGGCAGAATAGAGGGAGGAACATTTAATACCTGCTGGGGAAGTCCTGAGCCGTCTTTGTTTCTAGGCTATCAACTGAATTTGGGACTTAAATATTTAGTAGGATAAAAGTTAAGGAAACTTAATTTGGGTTTTGAGATTTAGACTCAAGGCAAAATAGAATGTTTAAATAAGACAATTTTACTTCTTAGCAAAGGAGTCTAATGGCTGAAGTTGTGGCCTAAGAAAATAAACTTACAAAACATAAAGACAGATGAGATTCCTTTATTCTCCTGGGTATTTAGTGAGCACATACTACATGTCTAACATCTGTTAGTCTTGTTTTGGGAATGAAGAAGAATACAAGTATTATTCTGAAGGAAGAGGCAGCAGTAGTTGATGACATTTGCTATATACTTGAGGGAAAGGAAATGGAAATATTTATACCAAATATTAATATAAAGCACCTCAAAATTAACATTTGGGATTTATTTTATTTTTTTAGAACAAAGGTTGGAATACCTGCCTACCTGAGATGTGAATAAATAGGAGCTGTGGAATTATAAAGAGGGAAAACAGAGTGTGATAAGGAAGAAGAAAATTAAAAAAAAAAGGAAGAAGAAACTTTAAAAAGGTACATCTCTTATACAGGTAGATGGGTGAGTTTCTCTGAGTGTCCTCTGCAGACTTCTTATAGTCCCTGGTGGTTACAAGATGCCCACAGGCAAAGTGCAGTTTCAAACAAAAGTGATTAAATCATTTTATTCATACACATTGCCCAAATTCGAGACCTTCATAATCCCATAAATATCATTGCATTCTAAATAATTGCAACATGATTAAAAGCAGCATATGCTTTACAAGGGCTGTGTTTGTTGCCCATCTTGCCTAATATTCATGTAAAAGGATGCACTTTTCTTTGGGCTATATATTTTCATATTACTTGGATCTTTGTCTTAAGTTTGCAAAATGCTCACTTTCACTGTGACTAATGAGTTGCATAATGTCCCCAATTTATAAAAATTATACACACACAAATGCTCAAAAATGATTAATTGGGTAATGGTAGAGTAGCTTCTATCAGATCAGTCCTTCCATAAATAATGGCTATAATTTTGGGTACGTATATCTCTCTCTATATATATTGAAGACCCTGGAGAGCAAATAAAAGCAGGCAGATACTAGAGAAACATTAAAAGCAGGCCAAGGGAAAGAAACTGAGTTTGTCTCACATATTTAGGCTTTAGCTTGGGATAAGTCCCAGTTGGTGCCATGTGGGGTTGCTAAAATATGGATAGGAACTCATCATCTTACTGGTTTAAAGATCCATAGGGCATAATACCAGGTCCACAGCATCCAGAAATTGAGGCAAGAAATCTCTGAAAGGACAGAACCAGAGAAGAGGGGAGCCCTGAAATGAAAGTAAAAACTGTTCAAGTCTCTAGATGACCCTCAAACAACGCATCTAAAGTGTAAACTTTGAGCAGCACAATTAAAGCCAAAAAACCAGACAGAGGTTTCAGAGTTTAGTATCTGAATTCAGTTGAGTAAACTATTTAAAAGAAAGTACATTTTAGAGAAATGAACAGAATCTATAGTTCTATAATATGACATTCCTAATGTTCAGGATATAATCTAAAACTACCAGCTACATAAAGAAAAATAAAAATGTGATTCATACTCAAGTAAAAGAGGAATCAATGGAGAGTGATCTCAAAATGATTCAGATGTTGATATTAGTAGACAAAGATTTCAAAACAGCTATTATATTTATAGTCAGAGGTATAGAGGGAAATATGGTCAAAATGAATGAAAATGTAGGAAATCTCATCAGAGAATTGCAAACTATTAAAAAGAGAACCAAATGGAAATTCTACAACTGAAAAATGCAATGTCTAAAATTTGAGAATTATTGTATGTGCTTAACAACATAGTGGATATGACAGGAAAAAGAGTTCATGATTTTGAAGATTGAGCAACAGAAATTATCCAGTTTGTTGAACAAAGAGATAACAATTTAAACAGAAACAAATGGAACCACATGAAACTGTGGAAAATATCAAAATGTCTAGTAGACGTGTCATTTGAGTCCCAGAAGGAAAAGAAAGGGAGAATTGGCAGAAAAAGTATGTGCAGTCAGCACAATATAAAATGAAAATATCTAAACCAGCCAAAGAAAAATGACACTTCACATACAAGGGAACAACATTCTGGATAATCACTGATTTTTCATCAGAAATTCTGGAGGCCAGAGGGAATGGAATAACTTCTTTAAAGTGCTGAAAGAAAAGCAAAAACTGTCAACCCCAAATTCTATATACAGTGAAAATATCTTTTTAAATGAAGGCAAAGGAAAAACATTTTCAAATGAAAAACAATCAAGGGAATTTGTCAGCAGCAGACCTGCACTAGAAATGCTAATGAAGTTCTTCTGACTGAAAGGAAATAATACCAGATGGAAACTCATATTTTCAGGAAGGAATGGAAAGCATTAGAGATGGTGACTATCTGGGTAAATAAACATGATTTTTTTTCCTTCTTATTTTCTTTTAAACTATGTAGGTTTATTTAAAGCAATTATAACATTTCTTGTGGGGTGTATATTGTATATAGATGTAATATATGTGCTAACTATAGCATAGAAAATGGAAAATGGTACAATGTCAACTGTAAAAAGATTGTTAAAAATCAAGGATATATACTGTAACCCCTATATCATGCACTAAAAAATAATGCAGGGCAGTAAATCTAAGAAGTCAGTAGATAAGTTAAAATGGAATTTAAAAAAGATTCCAAAAATCCGTAATAAGGCAAGAACAATAGGGGGCCAAAAATCAAAGAGGACAAACAAAAATAAATAATAAAATGGTAGACTTAAATCCAATCATATCAACGAGTACACTAAATATTAATGGACTAGAGACTTTAATTAAAAAGCAGAGATGATCAGCCTGGATAATAATCAAAACTCAACTAAAGACGGTCTAAGAAAATGTGCTCTAAACATAAAGACATAGACAGGAATGGACAGAAAAATATATACATGCAAATAGTAACCATAAGAAAAGTTGAGTGAAATTAATAGCAAATAAAACAGAATTCAAGGCAAAGATCATTATCAGTGATAAAGACATTTTATGATAAAAGTTTTGGTTTTTTTAGGAAGTGGTAAAGCCATAAATGTGTGTAAGCCTAATAACAGAGTTTTAAATTATATTAATTAAAAATTGATAGAAATAAAGGGAGAGATAGTCAATTCCATAATTCTAGCTTGAGACTTTAATATGGCTTCCTCAGAAATTGATAGAAGAGCAAGATGAAAAAATCAATAGAGACATAAATATCAGAACAACACTATCAACCATCTTGACCTAATTGATATAGAATACTACACCCAACCAAAGCAGAATATATATTATTCTCAAGTACATGATATGTTCACCAATGTAACAGCCAGGTCAGCATATGCTGTGCAGTACAAATCTCAATAAGTATAAATGGATTGAAATGGGACAGAGTACATTCTTTGATCACAGAATGAAATTACACTAAAAATATATTTAATCACATTAAAATAAAAAAAACAGTAAGGTATCTATGAAAACACTAAATAACCTGGAAATTAATTAACTTGCTTTTAAATAATTCAAAGGTCAAAGATGAAATTGCAAGGTAAATGAGAAAATATTTTGAACTGAATAATAATGAAAATACAACATATCAAAATTTGTTAGATACACCTAAAGAATGCTTAGAGGGAAATTTAAAGCTTTAAATACTTATGTTGAAGTTCCTATGAAAATTAAAGGAACCAAAGTGAAACTAATTAAAAAAAAAACAAATTGGAAGACTTATACTTTCTGACTTTAAGACTTAACGTAGGGGTTCCTAGGTGGATCAGTCAGTTAAGTGACTGAGTCTTGATTTCAGCTCAGGTCATGATCTCAAGGTCATGGGATTAAGCCCTGCCTAGGGCTCTGTGTTCAGCAGGGAATCTCCTTGAGATTCTCTCTCTCCCTCTCCCTCTGCCCCTCTCTCAAGCACTCTCTCTCTCTTTCTAAAATAAATAAATAAAATCTCAGAAAAAGACAACATAAAGTTATAATTATCAAGATAGTATGATGCTCATAAAGGGATAAACAAATAAATCAACAGAGTAAAAGGGATCCCAGAAATATATCCATGCATTTGGATGAAGTTTATAGAGAAGTTCTCTATGGTATTCCTTCAATTTTTCTTCAAGTCTAAAACTATGTCAAAATAAAAAAATTAAAGATAAGAATATAAAAGTATTAAATTATTTGAACAACAACAAACTTGAATAGATACTTGTTGACTGGATGGAAGAATCTATAAAACACCTATGCTAAAAAAGTATTAATGTTCTAAAATTTAAAATTTCCTAAAGATTAATGTGTAATACTTTCATTTAAAGAAAATCTTACACATTACAACTGAGAATAATATTTTGATGTGTAATGAGTATTTGTATTAACATCTAAAAGCATATAAATACACATTTAATAAATGAAGACCCAACAAACCACTTGGGGAAAAAAATTCCTAAATAAAAATGAAAGCAGATCTGTTAGTATGTGTCGTAGTAGATGCTGCTGATGCTCATTCCTAACGCCTCAGCCCTTGCCTAGGTTCACTTGCAACCAAGGTGAATGGGATCCATGAATAGTGATAGTTTCCTATCCTGAACCATGATGGCCTTATGTTTTTTTACTTGAAAGATTTCTCTAGTGTGCTGAGCTTCCAGACATGGTAATCTGGAATTACTGAGGATTTAATACTCCTAGGAGTTTCTGTGGATATATACCCCAGCTTCCTTTTTCCTCAGTGGGACATTTCCAAGACATGCTATAAATATTTTTTCCAGAGGTGGAGCTCCAGTTGCTTGTAGCATTAAACCACTTATTAATCTGCCCTCTATTGGTTTTTATTCTCCTTCCCAATTTGACTATCTTCACTTCCTCACTTACGCTTGCAAGAATCACATCTCAGAATCACATCACATCACACCATTTCTATACCAAAGCACTTGTTCAGAGTCTGCTTTCAAGGAAACCCAAACTACAGCACACATTATCTTAAAATACATAAAGAGGATCAGTACATCTCAAAAATTTATAGTATGTGACTAATATACCTTGAATAAATTTTGTAGCACTATAAATTTGTCTTAAGAAACAATATAAGAAGTAAGTAATCTATTAAAAATCTTAGAAACTAATAAACATACCTAAAAGGAGTAAAGATAAGAAAATTATACAGATAAATACACATGCAAAAGAAATGTTAGAAAGCAAATTAAAAGTAAAATTAGCTCGTTACTCCAAGAGCATGCTTTTTGGAAATGATTAAAACCCAGCAAATGTCTGTTAATTCTGGTAAACAACGACAACAACAGTGGCACCTGGGTGGCTCAGTCAGTTAAGTGCCTGCCTTCTGCTCAGGTTATAATCTCAGGGTCTGGGAATCAAGCCCCGAGGCAGGCTCCTTGCTCAGTGGAGAGCCTGGTTCTCCCTCTCCCTCTCCCTCTGCTACTCCCCTTGCTTGTGCTCTCTCTCTGTCAAATAAATAAATAAAGTCTTTAAATAACAACAACAAAACAAAAATGAGAGAAAACAAAGAAGCAAAATAAAAGATTATTACATCAGATATTGAGGACATAAAAAGGAGAGAATGGTGTGCATATTTATGCTAATAATTTGAAAACCTTGGCAAAATGAATGATTTCATGGAAAACGTGAATGATCATAATTATCTCAAGAAATAGATGGTTGAATATAATCATGGATGAAATTAAAAATGTTTTTGAAGAATTACTTTAAAAATGCTCCAGGGGCTGGATTATTTTGATATAACTTTCTTTAAACTTTCAAATCATAGTTCATTCCTACACTACACAAGCCATTTCTAAGCACAGATGGGAAACTTTCCAGATTCTTTTATAAAAATATTGCAAACTTGATGCCAAAACTTGAAAAAAATAAATCAAAAATGAGAAAAACCACTGAACAATTTTTCTTTTGAGTATTCTTAAAATAATGACAAATATCTACAATCAAAAGGCAATAGTTTACTAGGCAATAAAGAGCTAGAGGCATTACCATTAAAATTAAGAACAAAATATGGATATATGCTATTGGCACTATCAAATTATGTTGTCCTGAAACTTACAGCTATTAAAAATAAGACCAAAAAAGTTAACATGAAGCAATCTATTAGTTACTGAGGGGAAAAAACCCCCTCAATTATTTAGATGGCATGGTTGTCTTTCTAGAAATTGCACGAGATCAATTGGAAAACTGTTAACACTAATAAGGTCAGTTAGTTGATTAATTAGATTAATGGTTCTTGTAACAGAGACCTCAAACATAATGGATTAAATAAGATAAAAATTTCTTTTCATCTTTTACAACAGTCCAGAGATCAGTGGTCAAGAGTGTCAGAACTGGGGCGCCTGGGTGGCTCAGTGGGTTAAAGCCTCTGCTTTCGCCTCAGGTCATGATCTCAGTATCCTGGGATCGGGGCCCGCATGGGGCGGGGGGTGTCTCTGCTCAGCGGGAGCCTGCTTCCTCCTCTCCCTGTCTCTCTGCCTGCCTCTCTGCCTACTTGTAATCTCTCTCTCTGTGTCAAAAAAAAAAAAAAAAAAAGAGTGTCAGAACTGCTCTGCTCCAAGTTGTTCAATAGTTAATCTGTTAGAACAGGGATTGGCAAATATTTCCTGTATTGGGCCAGAAAGTAAATATTCTAGGTTTTGAGTGCACATACAGTCTGTCACATTTTCATCTTTTTAAACTTTTTCCTTTCTTTCTCTCTCCTTCTTCCCTTCCTCCCTCCCTCCCTCCCTTCCTTCCTTCCTTCCTTCCTTCCTTTCTTCCTTCCTTCCCTCCTTCCTTCCTTCCCTCCTTCCTTCCTTCCCTTCTCCTCTTCTCTCCTCTCCTCTCTTTTCTTTCCTTTCCTTCTGTATTTTTTTTGCTTTTTTTTGCAACCACCTAAAATTTTAAAACCATTCTTAGCTCATGGGTCATACAAAGATTGGGCCACAGGTAGATTTGGTCTACAGGCCACAGTCTGCTAATTCTCGCTGTATAGTTGTTCACTGCTTCATGATTGAGGATGATTTATCTCAAGTCTGTGTTCCAGGAAAAAAATACAAAGATTTTTTCTGGAGATGGCTTGGAAGTTGCATATATAAATTTCGTTTATATCCCACTGGCCAAATGTAGATGCCTGCCTACACACAGCTGCAAGGTGGGCTGGGAAATCTGGGTAGCCATGTGACCAAGAAAAAGGGGAGAATATATGTGGGTGGGACAACTATAAATCTGACTTACTGGTTAAAATAAGAACTTAAAAAATCAATGCCTCCTAGATATCAGTAGTCGCCAATTAGAAAATACAATAGAAAATGGGTCATTTAAAATAGCAAAATGTCCTTAATAACTACTTAAAAAGTTTGGAACTAGAAATGTTTAGGATCTACTTAAAGATAATTAAGAAATATATATTGAAGACAGTAAGATTTGAGAAACTAAAGAAAATATATAATTGCCAGTTGGAAAGACTGAGTATTTAAAATATTTATGTAAATTTTTTCAAATTAATTGATAGGTTTAATACAATACTAACAAAAATTCCAACAAGATTAACTTTGTGCGTTTGACAGGATGATTCTGAAATGTATGACATTTCAGAACAATAAATGGGAGAGAATTCCTAGAAAAAAAATTGTAAATAAATGAAATGAGAGGAACTTGATCTATCACTTATTTAATTGTAGGTGCCATCAATTGAAGGCAGAGAAGGGAGTTGGAACAGTGCCAGCTCATTGCCCCTCCTAAGTATGTCTGGGTCATACAGATTTGGGGAAATAAAGGACCCTAATTTAACCACTTTCTGTATGACTCTAGGCAAGTGATTTAATCAATCTGAACATAAATTTTATCATAAAATCAAAACAATAATAATACTTTCTAAGGGCTTTTGATGGTTTAGAATTTGTTCTGTACTTCTTCTTTACTGTTTCATGAACTCATGCACTAGAAGATTTCATCTAACTAAAATTATGTTAAATCTAGTGTTCCTAGTAGAGTTACATCACCTAGAATTGCCAGACACGATTCCTGTCATTACTGATGATGCCGAAGGAGAGGAGAATTGATAGGTATAACCTTCTCTTGATATGCTACAGCATTTTCCACAGCAGTTTATCTAAGAAATAGTCATCAGTTTGGGGAAAGAAAGCTGTCCTGAATTTTAGTTCTCTATTTCTAGTTACATAATACTGGGAATTTTACTTAACTTCTCTGGGCCTTAATTTTTTATTGTAATAATTCAGATAACAATGATAATAATAATAATATAACAAAAATAAGCCATTTATGGATCATTCACTGTGTCCCAGACACAAGGTGCTCATGATTCATGAAATCATTTAGTTCTTCACACAAATTTTAAGAGACAGGTGCCATTATCATCACCATGATTATGGTCATTATTTGCATTTTGCAGTTGAGGAAACAGAGATAAAAATATTTCTATAACTTGCCAAAAGTCACAGTTGTTCAATGTGGACATCATGGCCAGCCCTTAGAAAGCTCTTCACCACCAGGGAACTACAATTAGTATAAGGGTAAGTACTTGGTAATCAACATTTCATCTGGACTAGAACAGATAAACAGAAATATGGGTGCTGACATTGCAGAAGCAATAACTAGAAGTTGGATATTGTGATGTAGCTGTCTGACTTGTATAACCTTTATTTAAACAAAGGGTAGTTTTAAGGCTCAATGCATTCTTGAGGTCGGGGATTACGTCTTGTTTGCAAAGCACTTAGGACAGTTTGTGGCCTATGGTAAACATGTAATGAATGAGTCTATCAGTGTGGTCATTCACTATTGTAACTAAAGGGTCTAGGAGAAATTCTTAATCATCCACTCAGTAATTATTTATTGATGGAATCAATACTTTAATAAAACCCCTGATCTTCCAATGTCTTTGATATTCTTGGGTTTTCCTTGAGTTATGATTTTTAAGCCAGTGAAAGATATGCAACAGTGAAAAAGTTTGTAGTCATAAATCAGTGTTGGTCTATTGCACAATCTTTTCTATCTAAATTTGGTTTAGAACTAATGAGTTTGTAATGGCAACAGTCTGAAATAAAGGAAGTGAAACCCTAATTCGCTTTGAATCAACAAACATTGCTTGAATATTTTGGAGTAGTAACTGATTCCTTTCCAGAACTCTGGTTCATGTGTTTCATTACAGATACTCATTGTAACGAGTTGCACAATCCATTAAAATTGTAAATTTCAGCAAAAATGATGGATTTCACAAAAAACACACCTTTTACTTGCAGTAATTCTAATGATTGTTTTCAACTGTGTATCAAATGTTTGAGTTAAGACAACGAAGATAACAATGCTGTTTTATGAGTTTTGTGGGGTCCCTAATATTCATTTATTTTAATCCTCTCTGGAAATTTTGCCTTGAAACCGCTTTATGGTTATTATGGTTACCAAGTGGACATGTTCCAGAAGGACATTATTTTATTAAGGTGCATTAAGTGATTTGCTGGGCAAAAATAAAACCACTGAAGACAACAGATATGTTTAAGCATTGTTCTTTATTATAGAAGTCTTGTTTGCTAGTATAGATGGTGCTCACATTTCAGAAAATTGGAACAGGTTTCTAGTCTTTGTTGTGCCATTTTAGATTCTCTTATCTATATCTATGTACAGTTTACTAGTCACTTGGAAATGGGGTGTCCACTTAAGACAGAAGCTACCCCACTTTATCAACTCGTGGAGAGATGAATCTTTAAAGATGAGAGAAATAATAGTGGGAGAAAGCTGAGGCTGGAAAAATAATCTCATACTTTCTTTCTGTATTAGCTTCCAAATATCATCCCCAAATAGCTCTTTGAGACCTCAATTTATTGAACCTAACGGAGACAAGAGATGGAACAGTGAGACTGATAATGATTATAATGTGCAGTTTCAGGAGGTCATGGGCTTGGTTAATTCCCTTCCAAAGGGACAGAAGGAAGAAGGATAGGAGAAGGGTGAGTGCAGCCATTCAGCCCCTCACTTTTAAGCTAACTGGGAACTGTTTCTAATGAATGTCCCTGCCTCCATCAAGGGCATTTCTTCCATTTAACGAGCACGCGGGAAGCAGGCATTGCTCAAGTACAAGGGTTCAGTTTGCAGTGAGCCACAAATCACATTTCATTTATCAGGCCCTACAGATGACAGGATATCATCGAGTCCCTGGAGAGCCATATTCATTAAAAAGAAATCTTAAGTAATTACAACAATTAATTGACTTGAAACAGTTTCTGGTGGATAAGGTTTACATAATTCATTTGCTAGACAAAACAAGCCCGATCAGGTCCGGGAACATGCTATTTCGGAGCGTCCCTCTATCCGACACCGTGCGGTCCCGGAAAGGGGCTTGTCAACTCGGGCTCCCCCCATCCACTTTTTTGGGGGAAAGGAAATGGAAATTTCTAAAATGAGAAATAGGAATCTGAGAGGATCTGACAGACTCTATTTTGGGTCCATAGGATGGTTCTGTAGCACTTCTTCACCTGCCGTTTTTACTAAAACTGATTAATGAAAAATGAAAATGGGTTATGTTAATCAAGAAGTCTCTGTGTCTATGGTCTTGAGGAGGTTTAGATGGACTGAAGCCTCAGCCTTCCAAAAAGCTAAGCAATCATTTAGGAGGAGGTCAAGGCCCAGCCCAAGAACTCCATTGTGCACACAGTTACTTGCATGAACAACGACTTTTGTCAAATTAATACTTTGCCGATATTTTCAGTGGTTAGTCATAGATTCTTCAGTGCTAAGTTTTTTTTTTTTTTAAAGATTTTATTTATTTATTTGACACAGAGAGAGAGATTACAAGTAGGCAGAGAGGCAGGCAGAGAGACAGGGAGAGGAGGAAGCAGGCTCCCTGCTGAGCAGAGAGCCCGATGCGGGCCTCGATCCCAGGACCCTGGGATCATGACCTGAGCCGAAAGCAGAGGCTTTAACCCACTGAGCCACCCAGGCGCCCCAGTGCTAAGTTTTTTAAAATGTGGGGTTTATGATTAAATTTGGAGAGGGATATTGCTGGAGAGCTATGGCAAATAATTTCTTTTAGGTGTTGTGAAATATGATATTCCAACCACCTGGCAACACCTGCAAGTAGGTAACTGTATTATCAGGCTCTGTTATATCAGTACCCAGTTTGGGAGACATAATTTAGAGGGCACAATTATCTTCTAAGACAGTTCCAATGAACCTTGTTGACCTGGTAGAAGAATGGATGATTGTAACTCTTCGGAAAAGGAGAAAAGCACATGCTATAGACTTCTCAAGATGCTCTATTTTATTTCATGGCCCTGGGGAGAGTTGCTAAGGCTTTTGGGACTCACAGAGATAGTCTCATTCAAAGGGCCACAGACTGAGCAGTCTCTTAACCCAAGAGTGATAGTCTCTGAAATTTGGTTCTCTCGAATCAAGCCATGCACAGGCTGCTTCAATATCATCTGGAATCTTGGCGAACATATGAATGCAGGGCTCAGGACTGACACATTGAATCAGCAACTTTGGGGGTAAGGCTTGGGCTTCTGTTGTTTTAACAGACATCCCAAAACACAATGACCATTGGTGAGATTCAGATTCTTTGAAAACCTTGTGGCGTGAATTTCAGTTTATTGGTATTTTTTGAAATTACTCTTTCTTCTTCTTCTTCTTCTTTTTTTTTTTTTTTTTAGATTTTATCCATTTATTCGAGAGCAAGAAAGAGATCACAAGTAGGCAGAGAGGCAGGCAGAGGGAGAGCAGGAAAGCAGACTCCCCGCCGAGCAGGGAGCCTGATGCGAGGCCCGATCCCAGGACCCTGAGATCATGACCTGAGCCAAAGGCAGAGCCTCAACCCACTGAGCCACCCAGGTGCCCCTGAAATTACTCTTTCTTCTATATTGGTCAGTGTTTTCTAGAGAAACAGAAGCAACAGGATATATATATATATATATATATATATATATATATATATATATATACACACACACACACACACACACACACACACATATATATATATATTTATGTTGATCTAGATACATTTATTTATTACAAAGAATTAGTTATGTGATTATGGAGGCTGAGAAGTCCCACTACCTGCCATCTGTAAGCTAGATACCCAGGAAAACAGGTGGTTGTAATTCAGTTCAAGTCTGAAGGCCTGAGAACTAGGGGAGCCAATGGTATAAATACCAGTTTAAGGGCAGGAGAAGATGAGAAGAGTTGTCCAGTTCAGCATCGACGAAAAAATCGGATGAACTCCTTTGCTTACGCTTTGTTCTGCTGAGGCCCTCAAAGGATTACATGTTACCCGCCCATGGATCAGGATCAGATACACCCCAAAACAATGTTTAATCTGGGCACCAAGGGCCAGTCAGGTTGACACATAAATTAGCTATCATCTTTTCCAAGATTTCCCTTATCCTTACTTGTGCCACTTGTTGAAAATTGCACGTTTCTGGACCCTAGAATTCTGGAAGAAGTTGCAATGTTATGTGTTTTATAAATCCAACAAATCTTACCGAACACATGATACTACCTATAAATTATGCCCAGGGCTAGAGCTACAAGATAATCTTTCCAAATTAAAAAAAATTTTTTTATACATATTTTTAAAAAGATTTTTATTTATTTATTTCACAGAGGGAGAGAGATCACAAGGAGGCAGAGAGGCAGGCAGAGAGAGAGGGGGAAGCAGGCTCCCTGCTGAGCAGAGAGCCCAATGCAGGCCTCGATCCCAGGACCCTGAGATCATGACCTGAGCCGAAAGCAGAGGCTTTTACCCACTGAGCCACCCAGGCGCCCAATTTTTTTAAATTTTCTTGGATTTTTTTATAGATAGATTTTTATTTTGTTTTTCTGTTTTTAGGTCTATGATTTCCATTTCTTTAAAAAAATAACTCCTATTTATTTATTGAGATTTTCTAATTCTTTAATTCGCTTTAAGAGAATCTCTAATTTTTGAAGTGTTTTTATTACAGTTGATTTATAACCCTTGTGAAAATATCCCAACATTGGATTCATCTGATGTCTGTGTTGGTTGGTTATCTTTTCCCATTCAAGTTGTGGTTTTCTTGGTATAACACATAATTTTCTATTGTCTCCTGGACATTCTGGCTATTATGTTAAGGGATCCCAGGTCTCATTGAAATCTTTTACTTTAGCAGGTAGTCAACCTGCCTGCATTAGGTCCCAGGTCCTGGCCTAATTTGATGGGCTGTGGTTTCAGTGGCAGTTTAATTTTCTGAGTCTTTGTGTGTTCTTTTGCCTGCTTGGTTTATCTTGTGCCATGGGGGTTCTCACTATTCCCTGATGGTGCTGCCTGAGGGGCCGCAGGGGTTTCCCCAGGTAACCTCTCCACTGCCCACCTTGGTGGCGGGGGGTGGGGGGTGGGGATTCTCTGCAGGTGTGGAGGAGGTTTCTGTGTTGTGGGCATGTCTGCTGGGGAGAGGATTCTCCAGCCCTGCCTACCAGGTGAATATCACTCCTGGCAGCTTAACCTCCTTGCAGGCAGTGCCAGTTTCCCTCCTGTGATTGGAGGGCATGTCTGCTCATTCCAGGGAAGGAATGAACCTACATGGGCTGGCTTCTTTTACTAGGTTAGGTTGGGAAATGATGGGTCTTGGTCACCTTCTTCTGTTGTTGGGGGGTTACAAGGCACCCTGCTCCATGTTGTCCTCCAGGTCTTGGGTCTCACAGCAGGAGGTTTTCATCTCCTCCCAAAGTTCTCCTTTGTTCGCTCCTTCTGCTATTTCCAGGATTTATAATCAGGGGCCTATGTTATGGATAGGTTTTAAAAAATAATTTCCCATGGAAAATCCCACAGATAGGTTTTTAAAAATAATTTCAAACCAAAGTCTTTTGTCAAGATCCTGAAGTGATTTTCAATAATTTTCTGTGTGGCCATTTAAATGAGATAATATATTGATAAATTCATGTTTGTCTAATTATATTTCTATTTGAAATCATACATCAAAAATACTACAGAGTTTGAAAAACTATATAATCTGGGGAGAGAAAGCAAAAAGAAATACTCTGATTTCAGTTTCAGGTTATATATCAGACAAAATTTATACTTTTATTTTGTACCTTTTCCTCCTTTGTTATCCTTGGACAAACAATTATTTGAGACAGGCAGTTTCCAGAGTTCAATGCCAAAAGTTTTTCAGAAGGTCTAGGCCAGTGGTACAATTGAAGCTGGTTGGAGAACAGAATTGCCTGAAGAGCTTTAAAAAGTCCCAGCCTCCTGGGTCCCACTTCCTTAAAATTCGGAGTCAGTGGGGGTAAGACCCCTGGATGTATATATTTTCCTAAAGTTCTCCAAGCATCTATAGGTGATTGGCCATATTTGGTTACCAAATGTAATGAGAAGTTGGAACATTTCCAAAATGGGATAGAATCTAGAAAAATAAGGCCCTTTACCCAGGGTAACACTTTATGCAGGGAGAGCCAAAGGGAAAATTGAAATAATAAACTTGCAATTACGTTTTAAAAGGGAGGATGAAAAATCAGAAAGTAGTGAGAAGCATGACAAGGAGTGTGTAAGGCATGAGATATCTAGTATATGAGAAAAACAACTGAACTGATTGGGATAATTGACTTGGTAGAGAAGAGTCTTGGAGGATATGATAATAAATTGTCTTCAAATATTTAAAAGTCGGGACTTAATACTGTTTTAGACTGGGAACCTGCATCTTTTGCAAACTTTCCAGGTGATCCTGAGGCAGCCATTTTGTGGTGAGACGGACAGCTAGAGCACTCATGGTTATGGGAAGGATTTGGCTAGGCTTTTATAAAATGGTTTGGGT
Source organism: Ailurus styani (assembly GCA_002007465.1). Classification (NCBI taxonomy): domain Eukaryota; kingdom Metazoa; phylum Chordata; class Mammalia; order Carnivora; family Ailuridae; genus Ailurus; species Ailurus styani. The sequence goes on along the minus strand of LNAC01000453.1, from coordinate 10,011 downwards.
GCTTGAGAATGAAGAGCTGATGGGAAGAATTAAAGAGGAAGCCAAGCAAGATAGAAAAGGAAGGAAGGGAAGAAGGAAAGGAAGAAAGGAAGGAGAAAGGGAGGGAGGGAAGAGGGGAAGGGGAAGGAAGAGAGGAAGGAAAGGCAGTTGGAAGGATGGTAGGAAAGTAGGAAGGAAGTAATGATGGAAGGAAAGAAGAAGAGAGGCAGGGATGCTCAGGGTTTGGAGGTCTCACCTCTGATTAAATGCTGGTTGTATGAATTTCGGCAGTAAAGCCTAGAGATCTGGAAACAAAGAAGAGAAAATAAACTACATTAACTTGAAATTGGAAAAGGGAAAGGCAGATAGAGTCAAGAGCTAAGAGGCAGAGGAGATTGTGGCTGTCCGTAAGACCAGGTTAAAACGCAGGATCTTGGGGCGCCTGGGTGGCTCAGTGGGTTAAAGCCTCTACCTTCGGCTCTGGTCATGATCTCAGGGTCCTGGGATCGAGGCCCAAATCGGGCTCCCTGCTCAGCGGGGAGCCTGCTTCCTCCTCTACCTCTGGCGGTCTCTCTGCCTACTTGTGATCTCTCTCTCTCTCTGTCAAATTAATAAATGAAATCTTAAACAAAAAACATAAAACAAACAAACAAGCAAAAAAAACAACACAGGATCTTGGAAAAGTGAAGGCAGGTGAACAAAGGAGACCTACAGGCCAAGAAAAGTGAGGAAGGTCAGTGAGCTAGAGTTCACCACCTGTGAGGGAAAGACTCAGAGAGTGAGGAAGTGGAGAGGTTTCCAGATTTGGAGTGATTGCCACTTCTCATGGTCTGTGAGCTGAGGAAAGATCCTCACCCACCATTGGAGTTAACTGTGGAGCAAGTGCTTTGCCTAAGGCAAGGTTCTCAAACGGAAACTTGTGTTGGAATTGCCTGGAAGACATGTGAATACAAGAGTGCTGGACTCCATCACCAAAGACTCTGATGCAGTAGATCTGGGAGGGTCCCCAGAGTTTGTTTCTCTAAGGAGCTCCTGAGAGATGTTAATGCTGTGGTCCTGGGAGCACACTTCCAGGAACAGTGACCTAGGAAAAGCCAGGCTTCCGTTAAATAAACACCTTTGGGAAGGACGAGGACAGAAGAAACTCATCCACTATAGATGGTTCCAGAAGGCAGAGTAAACATAGCTGGAGGGTGATTGGGAGCCTGAGTTACAATAAGTTCCACCAGGGCAAGATTTCGGGCACTCTTATGTGGCTGAGGATGAGCTGGATGTAGTCCAGAGCACTTTCAAGTAGCTATAAATGTCTATACAGGTAGGTCAGACTTACCCATCAGTAGTTATTTAAAATTGGGTCCTTTACATGCATGTCCAGCTTTGTTGATGCCAGGGGCAGTTTATTTCACTGTGCCTGAAAGGAGTTTTGATTGAGATCCAGTATTGAGTACAATGGGCCCCCTCACAAAGAAAGAGCAGTTTGGCAGTAGAGAGCTTTAGTGAAACCGGACAGCATGATGATATTATTTACAGGTTTTCTTAGAGCCTTTCGATGACTTCCCATAGCCTTTGGGGTATAATCTAGGATCCAAAATATCACGTGCAAGGCTTTTCCCAGTCTAGCCTTTTACCATCTTCTCCATGACAGGATCTCTCTTTCCTTTTCTAGACTTTTTTTTAAAAAAGATTTTATTTATTTATTTGACACAGAGAGAAACAGCGAGAGAGGGAATATAAGCAGGGGGAGTCGAGAGGGAGAAGCAGGCTTTCCTGCCAAGCAGGGAGCCTGATGTAGGGACTCGATCCCAGGACCCTGGGATCATGCCCTGAGGTGAAGGCAGATGCTTAACGACTGAGCCATTTATGTGCCCCCCCCTTTTCTAGACTTTTGTCACAGGGATGTGTCCTATATCTTGCACCCATTTTCTCCAGCATCAAGGCCTTCACACATTCTCCTGGGTTCTCTAAAAATGTTTTTCTCTTGCTTTCTTAGCTAACTACCACAGATTCTACTAATATCAACTTCAGTGTCTCTTCTGGGAAATACTTTTCTAATCATCAAACTAGAGCCCATTTCTCTTCCCTGTTCACAGCATGTCCACCGGTTGTAATTCTGTGTTCACTATTTTCCATTTTCAACTCATAGCTCTAGAATGGCAAAGGGGTGATTCACCCTTTTTGCTTTGAGGTGAGAGCACCCTCCAGGTTGCTTTGGGACTTACCTGGTTTTACAAGTCCAGATGCCAAGTCCTCAGCACTGAGTGAACCAGTATGGCTGGTCATCCCAAGCTTGTTCACCCTGTGCCCACAGATCTAACACCGTGACTGGCATACAGGACATGCTCAAAATATGCGCATTAAACAGAATTGAGTAGTGCTTAATGTGGGTCAAAGGGGAATCATCCCTCACTCTCGATATCTTTATGACTTCAACAAATGTTATTTGAGAAGGGAAAAAAGATGGCTGAAAGCCACTATTCAAAATGATTTTGGGGGTCTGATTCCAACATTTCACTTTGCAAGCCAGTGGCAGATTCAAGACTCTAGACATTTGGTATGATAAGGTATGAGGCGGGCCTGCTGGGTTTGGGAGTATTCCTTCCTTTTTTCCTTCCTTCTTTCCTTCTTTCCTTCCTTCTTTCCTTCCTTCCTTCCTTCTTTCCTTCCTTCCTTCCTTCCTTCCTTCCTTCCTTCCTTCCTTCCTTCCTTTCTTCTTTCCTTCCTTCCTTCCTTTCTTCTTTCCTTCCTTCCTTCCTTCCTTCCTTCCTTCCTTCCTTCCTTCCTTCCTGTTGTTTTTTTATGCCTATCCCTAGAATACCCCCTCTTATCCACCAGGTTCACGGTAAATTATATTCAGTTTATTGAGAGTTTTTAAAGAAATTACCTACTGAAGTGCAAGTACTCTGGTTGGAGATGACCTGAAGCTCCGTTAGCTACAAATCTGAAGAGGGCAGGGGTATTAGCATTGAGCTCCAGGATAAATTGCTGCAGACACAAGGACTTCTAGTGTGGCTGGGGTTAGGCTGTGAGGACATTGCATTTATGTTTCCGTGTTCCTTCTTCCTTCACAATCCTGGGGACTTGATTATCTCTCTAGGTAAATGTGTGATCTGTGCTCCTGAAGAAATGAAGTGGCTTACAAGGAACAGAATGTCTGCATCACAGCTTGAGTAAACAAACTCGGTAATTCATCTATAAAGTCTTTTGTAATTTTTAGCAGACTCTCCAATGCTTTGAACAGTTGAGGAGTATTTATTAACATAGCATGCTCAAGAGCCAGCATCAAGGATTTCAGTCTTCCAAACAAGAAAATTAGAAAGCATGTCTTGTTCCCACTGAGACAGAGTAAGAGCAAAGGCTATTAGGACAACTCATCTCCTAGAATATTAAAAACACCCTAACAGGCTTCTCCAGGTCAGAAGAAGAGGGACCCACCAGAGCGGGGAGTGAACAGCTGTGTGGAGACGGCTCTCCGACAGGTGTGTGGTGAGCCTGTTACTGCTCACGAGGGCAGAGATTAAAATGAGGGAAAACGGAAACGGAAGTGCTCCCCTTTAGGCCCATGATTCCTACTCTCAGACCATGTCTCTCTACTTTAGACTCAGAGGAGAAAAATGGAGAAAAGATGGAAAGAGAGTCTAGAGAACCACTGGGGGAGAACACTCTAGAGTGCCTTTCACCTGCTGGACACTAATTCCTCTAACAGAATAGATGTGCGATTTCTTTGTATTACCCTCATCTCAAACAGTGACGACAGAGGAAGCTGCAGTCATCCTCAAAGCGTTCTTGACCCGGACAACTATCTCAAAGATATGTGCTTCTGGCATGAAATCCATCAGCCCAAATCTATCAGTACTTGCTCCGGTTTACCTTTTGGTAGGTGACAAATTATCCTAAAACTTAAAACAACCACCATTTTCTTATACCTCATGATTTTATGGGTCAGGAATTGTAGCAGGGTTTAGTTGGATGGTTCCTCTGTCTGATGTGGCATCAACCGTGGTCACTTGGTGATGCATTCCATTGTCAGCTGGGTTGGTCTGGAGGATCGGAGACAGCTTCACTCACAGGTCAGGTGAGTTGGTGGTGTGGTCGACCCCCAAAGAGATCCAGGTACTAATCCCTGGGACCTGCAAATGATACCTTGTAGGGCAAAGGCACTTTGCAAGTGTGATTCAGTTAAAAATCTCAACATGGGGAGATTATTCTGAGTTATCCAGGTGGGCTCTACCTGTGATCAGAAGTGTGCTGATACAAGGAATGGAGATTTGACTACAGAAGGAGAAGGTCCTATGACAATTGAAGCAAGCCCCAGCATTGCTGGCTTTATAGCTGGAGGAAGAGGGCCAAGAATCAAGGAATGCCCTGGATGTGGTTCTAGAAGCTGGGAAAGGCAAGGAGACAGATTATCCTCTAAGACTCTGGAGGGAGTGAGACTCTGCTGACACCTTGATTTGGGCCCCATGAAACTGATTTTGGGCTTCTGACTCCAGAACTATAAGAAAATAAATGTGTGTTGCTTTAAGCACCTGCTTTAGGTAGAGCATCCATAAGAAACTAACAGCACAGGTGGCTGGAAGACTGGACTGAAGTGACACTATTGAACAGAGTGTCTGCTATGGCCCCTCCTGCCTGGGAGCTGCCCATAGAACTTACATTCTGGCTCCAAAGAGTCTTCCAAGAGAGAGGGGTGGAAGCTTCCACTTTATTAAGACTTGGGTAAAGCTAAGACATAGACCACCTCTCCAAGGGAGGAATATAAAAGACTTAGGGGATGTTTATTTCAGGAAAGAATATTTTGAAGACTCATGTCCTGCTGATTATGGATCAACAGCATCATCTTTTCTGTGTTTATTCAATCTGGTGACTCTCAAAGTCCTAGTTCTGTGGTAAATCCAATCATTTATCAGTCTGACATACAAAACAGAGTGATTCCTTATAGAATCCAAGGTCACATTGACTTGTCATCCTAAAAGAGGCCAAGAAAATGAGCTGGGTTTTCATATAACATCCCTTCACTCATTCATTTATAATTTTTCTGCCATATTTGCTAGAACACGGACATTGTGTCAGCCACTGGGACTGGTCATGTAGAAGGTGCCATGGCAAAAGGAACAAATCTTCATTGCAAAACTAATTTTCAAGAGGGGAGCTTGGTTTTCTCTCTGTGGTCTGCACATATTGACTGGGAAGAACTGTGCAGAATGTACTGCAGCTTCTTGGAAAATTCTAGTGTCACCTCTACTTCCTACCTAAGCTGTCGTATGGATAAATGTTCAGAGCACTTCAGGCACTTTCCCACACATTATTTCTTTTGAAACTCATTATGTCCCATCTCTCAGTTTATTATTTCTTTTTTTTAAGATTTTATTTATTTATGTGACAGAAAGAGAGAGGGAGAGAGAGAGATTGAGATTACAAGTAGGCAGAGAGGCGGGCAGAGAGAGAGGAGGAAGCAGGCTCCTTGCTGAGCAGAAAGCCCGATGCGGGACTCGATCCCAGGACCCTGAGATCATGACCTGAGCTGAAGGCAGAGGATTTAACCCACTGAACCTTCCAGGCACCCTCAGTTTATTATTTCTAATAACTGCAAACTGAGACTGAGAAAAGTTACCTAGATAAGTAAATGATCCTGCCAAGACTCTGGGATGGACTTCCTCTTTCTTGCAGCTGAGAGATTTCTGGGGATGGATACCTGGTGTAAGTGCACAGAGACGTGGTTATCCTACATATTTCTTATGCCCTTTTTGTCAGCATCAGAGAAGCATGATGATTTCACACAACTGGCTGGCTTGACAGGTGTTCAAGTGTCTGAGCAACTGGAGTCGATATGGGTCAGAGATGGGTCCTTGAATCAGCTTCATGCCATGCACACAGGCTGATGTGTTGAGGTTCCTTAGAAGATACTTTCCTATTTTTTGCTAAAAATGAGGTGGATTTCGAGTTATCATAATATTTTAGAATCAATTTTATTACCAGAATTGAAGATTTAGAAGCAGTTAAGGCATTGCTAAAGTTCAAACTTCTTGTGTTATAGACTTTGTAAAGAAACCTGGCAAATGGGCTGCAGAGTGGTCTTGCCACCAACCAAGAAAATGGGAAAAGAAGGAATATGTTTGAAAGCTACTAGATGCAGCAAACACAGCTCCTGAGAAGAAAACAGGGAAAAAAAACATGTGTCAAGAGTAGGATTTGGTTCAGTTGCATGTGCCAGAAAACCCAAAATGATGGTGTCTTATTCAAGAGAGTTTTTTACATTTTCTCTCTAAGGAGGGAGCCCTGGGGTAGATTGTATGTTCTGGTTTGATGGTTCCTTAATTGCCAGGGATCCAGCTTGCTCATTCTCATTGATTCACTGTCCTTGGTCTGATGTTCCTTGATATAGGAAGCCTTCCTGAACCCCGGACAATGCAGCTTCATTTCCTCTACCAGGAAGGATAAGGGAGAACAAAAGCATCAAAGGACATGAACCAGCTATATTTTAAGGGGCTTCCTAGAAACTGTTACCAATATCACCCCTTTTGTGTCCAGCAAAAGAACTATAAGGGGGTGAATCCTTAATCTGGGAGAAAATGTGCTTTGCTGAGAAATGAAGGTTTCCATTCCTAAGGAAGACAGGGAAAACCAGTAGTGGACAGAACACTGGCAGTGGGGAAAATGCATCTGGAAGAAGTGATAAAAACTGGGGGTCAGAAAAAAGAATAATCTGATTTCCATCTGGATTTCAGTACATGACACTAACATATTGAAATTAATAAGTCATGCCCTCCTTTTCCAAAATCACATTAAAATCAATTCCAAAACATGTATTGTGAAACGATTTTTCTTGTCCCTAAAATATTTTTCTGTTAAAATTGGGATGTATCTTTTTTTTTTTAAGATTTTATTTATTTACTTGACAAAGAGAGATACAGCGAGAGAGGGAACACAAACAGGGGGAGAAGGAGAGGGAGAAGCAAACTTCCTGCTGAGCAGGGAGCCAGATGTGGGACTCAATCCCAGGACCCTGGATCATGACCTGAGCTGAAGGCAGACACTTTATGAGTGAGCCACCCAGGCGCCCCAAATTGGGATGTATCTTAATGTTCATTTGTGTCTTTTTTTATTCAGGAAAAGATGGTAAATGTCTCATTGAATTTACTACCTCAAATCTATGAAGTAGATAACATTATCTTCATGATTCAGAAGGGTCGTTCAAACTCAGAGACAGACCTGAAATCCAGATGTGTTTGGCTTCAAAATTCATGTTGTTGCCACTTCAAAATACTTCATGCTTCTTCAAACTATACAAAAACTTTTGGACTTCAGGAAATAGCCTTGATGTGAGGGGCTCAATCCTGTTTCTCCTGTACTACAACAGTGCTTGGTGGTGGACAGAGGTAATTTAACGTGGAGCAAGTGATGTTTCTGTAATATAAAGAAAAATTGCTGTCCTGGTTAGAGAATTTGGTGTGACAATAATGGGTAGTAGCTAGGGCTCTGGGGTCCTTTCTTTAGCATTGTGTTGCTTCCACAACAGTTACAAAGTATCTCCCAGCTGAATTTATGTTACAGCCCTGTGGGCAGCCAGTGTAAACAATCCAAACTGTATTTCCAAGCGTAAAAATACTATAGCAGATCCTCGTGTGCAGAACAGATGTGAGAAATAAACTTGGATCATTTGTAAATTGAAGGGGGAAAAAAATCCCCATGTAGAAACGGCTTGCTTTGGTGTTAGAAGAATGTATTTTTTAAAGACAATACTTGAGGAAATTTGAATAACGGAACGTAATTGGTACAGTGTTGGAATCTAAATGTCTCCTAGAAGATGAGTGTCATCCTGTGTCAACATCCTAGATATTCACATGGTTGAGTCTTAAATTCAGGGAATGCCTAACAGCCGTTTGAGTCCAGATTTCATCTCAAGAGTAGACTTGAGTATTGTTGTGACAGGTATATATGTATATAGCCAGAGGTTTGCCCACAATTCCTCCCTTGCATGGCCTAACACTGTGGAAGTAAATTTGAATGAAGTATGTGTGTGTGGCTTTGATACAATTTGATGGACTATCTGCATTGAGACAGCCTGGGCTTCTGGAGCTATCTCTAGACATGTGAAAAACTCTCTGACCCACAGCCAGCTCTCCTGGTAGTCAGAGGCTTCAAAAAAGCTCCTAGGTCTGAGCTGAAAACAGTGGTGTGGTTTAAAACACCAGGGTATCAAACCTTATGGTTTGGGAATAAGAATTGTCAAAACCAAATGCTGCCTTCTACACCGGAGGAAAAGGAAGTCAGTTGGATTTGGCACGTTGTTGGAAATCTGATAAATTCTCCCATTGGTATCTGAACACTGAGTGAAATTAACCTCTGAATCCCATAAGGTCCTAAAGAAATCATCTGTCCCCAAATCAGTGACTTGTTCTCATGAGTACTTTGGGACTTATTGTCAGGTACAACCTCAGGACATACAAAAATACATCTGCTGCATATTATTGAGCTCACCTTTAAAATAGATTGGAATACCAGTTTCTTTGCTACTCCTTTCCTGTGTCTTGAGTTATGATATTGACGGTTTATCACTTAGGAAGGATATTGAATATTTAAGGAGCATTTTTTTCCACCTTACCTGAGGTATGATTTGATTGACAAATAAAAATTGTGTACATTTAAAATGTGCAATGTGATGTTTTGGTATACTTTTACATTGTCAAGAGATTGCCACAATACAGCTAATTAACACACGCATCACCTCACATAGTTACCATTTTATTCATTCATTCATTCATTCATTCATTCATTTTATGGTGAGAGCACTTGAGGTCTATTCTCTTAGCAAATTTTAGGTAACAATACATTATTATTCACTATAGTAATGTATAATATAGGGTTCTCAAGAGAAACAGAACCTGTAGGATATGTATAGAGGTTATATATGAGGGGAGACTTATTATGGGAATTGTCTTTTACACAGTTAAGGAGGCTAAGTCCCACCATCTCTTGTCCACAACCTGGAGAGCTAGAAAAGCAGATGGTATAATTCAGCCCAGTCTGAAGGCCTCCGGACCAAGGTAGCTGATGGTGTAACTCCCATCCCCACATCAAAGGCCTGAGGGTCAGGAGGCTGCTTGTATAAGTCCCAGAGTCCAAAGACCCAAGAACCAGAATCTCTGGTGGCCAAGGACAGAAGATGGACATCCCATCACATGAAGAGAGAATGAGTTTACCCTTCCCTCTCCTTTTGTTCCATTTGGGCCTCTAAAAGATTGGGTGTGCCTACCCACATTGCTGAGGGTGAATCTCTTCACTTAGTCAAATACTGAATACTAAATACTGAATACCAACTAAATCAAATGCAAATCTCTTTGAGAAACACCCAAACGTGCACACTTAGAAATAATGTTTGACCAGCTATTTGGGCCTCCCTTAGGCCAGTTGAGTTGACACATAAAATTAACCATCATGGTAACTATGCTGTACATTAGGTTTCCAGAATATTCATCTTATAACTGAAAGTTTGTACTGTTTGACCAGCATCTCCCCATTCCTCCCACTTTCTCAATCTGTGGTAACTACCATTCTATTCTCTGCTTCTTTGAGCTAGGATTTTTTAGACTCCACATATAAGTAACATAGTATAGTAGTTGTCTTTTTTTTTTATAAGCACCCATTTAATCAAATTTAGTATTTTGGGAGTACATATTAGGTATAAAAATTGACTGTTGAAAGGTCACTAAAGAGACAAATTTACTCTAATAATGAGTAAACACCAGGATAGCAAGATCCGATATTGTGATACGTGCTCTGTTGCAATATCCATGGTAACTGGAAGCTGGGCATATTGAAACCATGTGCTGAATACACATGTAAAATAGAGAAATATAGCCATTTTGTGTCCCTCACCTGCAAACTGTCATAGTAGTTGTGCATTTATTTTTCTCCGTTTTTTAAAAATTATTTATTTATTTATTTATTTATTTATTTATTTATTATTTTACTCTTTGCCCCAGGGGTACAGGTCTGTGAATCATCTGGCTTACATCTTTCACAGCATTTACC
>LNAC01000452.1:1340154-1368122 GCA_002007465.1 Ailurus styani | reverse complement strand
AGGGGCTTCATCCCCCGCTTGGTCTCTGGGGCGACGTCCCTCAGTGGAGCCGACTTCTCACCACTTCTTCCTCTTAATAATATATCTTGGGGGACACGTGGGTGGCTCAGTCCATTAAGTGTCTGGCTTTGTCTTAGGTCATGATCTCAGCATCCTGGGATCCAGCCCCACATCAGGCTCCCTGTTCAACAGGGAGCCTGCCTCTCCCTCTCTTCCCCACTCTTGCTCTCTCAGTTTCTCTCTCTTTCAAATAAATAAATAAAGGGCACCTGGGAGGCTCAGTNATAGGGCGCCTGGGTGGCTCAGTGGGTTAAAGCCTCTGCTTTCGGCTCAGGTCATGATCTCAGCATCCTGGGATCGAGGCCCGCATCGGGCTCTCTGCTCAGCAGGGAGCCTGCTTCCTCCTCTCCCTGTCTCTCTGCCTGCCTCTCTGCCTACTTGTAATCTCTCTCTCTGTGTCAAATAAATAAATAAAATCTTAAAAAAAAATAATATATCTTGGGGGACACGTGGGTGGCTCAGTCCATTAAGCGTCTGGCTTTGTCTTAGGTCATGATCTCAGCATCCTGGGATCCAGCCCCACATCAGGCTCCCTGTTCAACAGGGAGCCTGCCTCTCCCTCTCTTCCCCACTCTTGCTCTCTCAGTTTCTCTCTCTTTCAAATAAATAAATAAAGGGCACCTGGGAGGCTCAGTTGTTTAAGTGACTGCCTTCAGATCAGGTCATGATTCTGGAGTCCCAGGATCCAGTCCTGCATCCAGCTCTCTGCTTAGCGGGGAGTCTGCATCTCCCTTTGACCCTCTCCACTCTCGTGTTCTCTCTCTCTCTCAAATAAATAAATAAAATCTTAAAGTATGTATGTATATCTTGGACATCTCTCTGCAGCAGAATGTATAGATTTAACTTATTCTCTTTAATGACTGTACTGTGTTCCATTGTATTTAATCAATGCCCTACTGGTAGGACATTTGGATTGTTTTTAGGTTTTTGCCACGGTGAATATCTTTAAATGAATGTCTTGGAGTAGTTTTATGCTTCTATCAGGAGGATAAATTTCTAGTGCTAGGTTGAAAGGTATGTATACTTTATAAATACTAGATCTTTTAAAAATCCATTAGGTGTACCCACATTGCTCTTCAAAATATTTTCATCAATTTATAGTCTCATCAACAGTATATGGAGTATCAGTTTCTCTATACCCTTCTTCCCTCCCTTCCCCAAGTGGGTATTGTATAGTATGTTAAGTGGTTGGTGTTGATCTAAATTCAAAGTATTGTAATTGACTTATTGGTTGTTTCTAGTAAACAGAAGTAAAAGAGGGAAGAGTACTGCTGCTTTATAATATTAAGTCCTTATATCTATTTTTATTTTTTATATACTTGAAAAATATATTTACATATAAGTACATATTATGTGTGTGTATATATAGGTTTTTATATGCACTATCAAAAATTTATAATAAACACAATCAGCTATTGATATAATAACCTTAGAGACTACAACCAATTAATTGTGCTGCCACTCTTATTTTCTGTGTGTTTGTGCTCATCTCCTAAAACACTTTGCTGTTTCTATTTAATTGAAGAGTAGCTTGAGATTTTAGAAGTCAATTTCTGAACAACTGTTACTATTTACATATTATTTGGAAATTGGATTGTCTTCAATACAATACAACAAAAACAAGATAGAGAAAAACAACTAGGTGTTAAGGCCAATATAAGTTTGTAACACTACATGCAACTTCAGATTTAAAGTATTTACCTTAATTAAAACCTCATTTTCTAGTACAATTGACTTTATTTATTTATTTTTTAAAGATTTTATTTATTTATTTGACACAGAGAGAGATCAGATCACAAGTAGGCAGAGAGGCAGGCGGAGAGAGAGGAGGAAGCAGGCTCCCCACTGAGCAGAGAGCCTGATGTGGGCCTCGATCCCAGGATGCTGAGATCATGACCTGAGCCAAAGGCAGAGGCTTTAACCCACTGAGCCACCCAGGCGCCCTACAGTTGACTTTAAAAGATAAATGTTACCAACTCAAATGTGTAAAATAAATGTATATTTAAAAGCAAGTTATTTTAATTATAACATGAAAAATAAAACTCTTGATTTTAAAAATGTTGATTAACATCAGATCAGCGATTTTTTATGTTAATGTTGATTAATATCAAATCAGCTTTCCTTTTGAGGTCTCAAGTCACAATTTAGTTTTTTTTAATTTTTATTTTTATTTAAATTCAGGTAGCCAACATTGGTTTCTGGTGTAGTGGTGTAGTGTTCAACGATTCATTAGTTGAGTATAACACCCAGTGCTCATCACATCATGTGCCCCCTTCATGCCCACCACCCAGTTCCCCCATCCCTCCACCCACCTCTGTTTCCACAGCCCTCAGTTTGTTTCCTGGAGTCAAGAGTCTCTCATGGTTTGTCTCCCTCTCTGATCTAAATTTGTCAGAATATATGGACTTGTAATAAATAGCTTTGCTGTCAAATATATTTATTTTTATACTATAGAGGTGTATTACTTTTAAACTAGCTATACAGTATTTTTGGTCTTTTGGTCTCCTGCAGCTACCTTTACAAAAATAATGGAGTTTCTGGTGAAGTGTTTGAATTGCAGTTTCTTCACTGTTTTTAGTTTCCCAAAATAGATACATCAGGTGCCTTTGTTACTATAACATTGTCACCTCAAGTAAATTTACTTCTTGGTTTAACATTGAGTAATACTTTTTTCTCTTTCTTTAGAAGTCTTTCATGTATCTCATTTATCAAGATTATACTTTGAAGGATCATTTTATAGTTGGATGGTAAACAGCTAATATTAAAAGTATGGAACAGAGCTATATAGATGCTAGAAAGGAATGGTAAGGGTACCGTAATTCTAAACTTCATTGGATATATAAGTGAAGTAAAGTATGATTAAAAGACCTGTTCTCTTGGTCACAGGTCAGTATTCTTTCTAATCTGAATAGTTCCTACTTTCATATTGCTTTCCTGCTAGGGCTGTCATTAAAATTAGCAAAGGCCAGGATCTTAAAGAAATTAGTCTGGAACTAAAAGAAAAAGTTTGATAAATACCAGATTTTAATATGAAATATTTACACCGTTAGTGTTACACTGTAATAGTTTTCCAGGGCTACCATAACCAAGTGTCACAGATTTGGTGGGTCAATTAACAGAAATGTATTTTCTCACAGTTCTATAGGTTAGAAGTCCAAGATCAAAGTATCAGCAGAATTGGTTTCTATTGGGACTTTTCTCCTTGGCTTGTATAGGTGGCTGTCATCTCTTTGTGTCTTCACATTGTGTTCTTTCTACCTGTACGTGTCCACAGGTCCTCTTTCTTATAAGGACACAAGTCATATTGGATTAGGTCCACTTAAGTTAAAATGAAGTCATTACCTCTTTAAAGACCCTGTTGCCAAATACAGTTACATTATAAGTTACTGGCATTTAGGATTTCAACATATGAATTTTGGGGCAACACAATTCAGCCCATAACATATGATACTACTGATACTAATTCTTTAGCTAGGTAAAATTTGGAGGCCCACGTTTTTCTTTATTTTTAAACTATTACGTAGTGCTTGCTGTGCTCAGGAAACTAAAAGTGAAAGATTCTAAAGTTATATTGGGGACTCTTCCATTGATTTACCATGAATACAACTTCATAGAAAATGTTTTAAAGAATAGCCTGTGTTTTTTTTAAAAAAATAAAGGTTATCTCTTACTGGAAGGTGATATAAAGTATGCTATCTTTGTAAGGCTATGATGATGACAATAATACATCTTTTTGGTGGAACCAGTTTTAGGTGTTCACACTTTTTAATTTCACTTACCTTCAGTAATTTTTCCTTTACTATCCTTAGTCTGATAATGAGTTTACTGATTCAATAGTTTATACTGATTTGCAGTTCTGTAACATTTCTTGACACATACTGCTGTTGCTAAGTTCCATGATCAAACATTTTCCTTGTTTTATGTAATATTTTCCTTTCACATGACCACCTAAAGCATTTTGTTTTCATGATATGATATCTTCTATTCTCTTTTCTATCATTGTTTTCTATCCTTAGCATCCGTTCATGACTTAAATGGCCATTTCTGCTTTAAACCTAAGATTATGGGGTTTATCAGATATTAATTAGTTAATGTGTGACATTTGTTTTTCTGCTTACTTGGAAATACCAAATTTATATGACCATGCCCATTAATATAAGTATAATAAAAGACTGTCCGTTAACCACGTGTTTGCTTTTTAAAGTAGGATTGCTTTGTTTGGCAAAAAAAACCAAACAACCCCCCCCCCAGAAAAAATAAAGCCTACTAGTATGGAAAAATTTTCTATTCAGATTAGAAGCATTCTGATATTGTTATCAGGACTATTTGACATTTGAGAGAAATTGTATTTATTATTATTATATATTATTATATTAAGTCTTAAAAAAGGATTTGATTGCACAGTAAAATCTCAACAAGATATCACTACATATGCACCAGAATTACTAAAATTAAAAGAACTGACAACACCAAATGCTGATAAAGATGTGGAACAACCAGAATTTTATATATTGTCAGTGGGCATGTAAAAATGGTACAGTCATTTTGGGAAAAGATCTATAGTTTCTTATAAAATTAAACACACACTACCCTATGACCCAGCAATTCCACTTCTTCTTAGGTGTTTCCAAGAGAAATGAAAACATATGTCTACAGAATGACTCACACAAGAATGTTTGTAGCAGCTTTATTCATCATAGCCCCAAACTGGGTATAGCCCATATGTCCACCAACAGGAGAATAAATAAACTGTAGTATATTAACACAATGGAAAGCACTCAGTAATAAAAAAGGAATGGATTATTGTGTAGGAATACGGCTGAATTTCTAAAAACATTTTGCTGAATGAAAGAAGCCTTCAAAGAACACATTCTATATGAACCTGTTTCTTTGAAGTTCAAGAAGTACAACTAATCTGTGGTTGAAAAAGGTAAGAACAGTGGAAGGCTGAAGTGGTGATTGACTAGAAAAGAATGAAGGAACTTTCTCGAGAAATGATGGTATCCTATATCTTGATAGGGACTTGTCAGAATTTGGTGAAAGTACATCTAAGATTTGTGTATGTTATTACATGTGAATTTTAACTAAAACTTGTAAACAAATACTGAATTCTAGTTAATTATATGCATATTGAAGTGCTTAAACTTTTAAAAAATATTTATTTCAGAGAGAGCAGGAGAGCATGAGCAAGGGAAGGAACAGAGGGAGAGGGAGAAACAGACTCCTTGCTGAGCAGGGAGCCCAACGTGGGGCTCGATCCCACGACCCTGAGATCATGACCCTGAGGTCATGACCCTAAGGCAGACACTTAACTGACTGAGCCACCCAGGCGCTCCTGCATATTGAAGTGTTTAAAGGGAAGTATACTAAGGATGCCTGGATGGCTCAGTCGGTTAAGCGACCGCCTTCGTCTCAGGTCATGATCCCACCGCCCTGGATTGAGTTTTGTCTCAGGCTCCCTACTCAGTGGGGAGCCTGCCTCTCCCTCTGCCTGCCTCTCCCCCTGCTTGTGTTCTCTCTCTTTCTCTTTCTCCCTGACAAATAAATGAATAAAATCTTAAAAAAAAAAAAGTATACTGTTATCTGTATCTTGCTTTAAAACAAAAAATAAGGGGGATTGATGAATGGATAGGTGGGTAGCAAAATATTAATGGAAGACTCTAAGTGATGGGTATATTAATGTTGACTGTAAAATTTTTTAACTTTTCTTTACATTTGAGAATTTTCATAATGGAATATTAAGAAGGGAAAAAAGCATTTGATACCCAAAAGCAGTTGCTTCTTTATTTATTTCACAGGTAAAGCAAAGTAAGCAAAAATCTCTATGTTTCTGGCTGAATGTAAGTTTTCACAAAACTTATATGAAACACTGCTGGTTTGTGTGTGTGTGTTTCCAGAAGAAAATATAATCTGATTTATATACTTCTAGGTATATTGTTAACCAAAATGTGGCCACTGACAAAAGGTAAAAGATCAGTCAGCATCCAATCTCTAGCTGGTCCAGGATTACAAAATAAGAAGATCCACATTCCTTATTCTCTATACAAAATATGTTTTTAAAGTGAAAGGTCTAGGGCACTATACAGAGAACACTGCTTGATTTCTTTATGTTATTTTGTTTATATACACCATTGAGAAGTAACTTGTTTATCGAATCTTAACTCATCATTTCAAATTCTGGTCAGTTTGGGAGGTCTTTAGTAAAGGGATAAATTGTCATCATTTTCAGCATCAGACCTTTTTCCTCCTACCTCTGTCCTGAGAATTTACTTGAGGTTTTATCACAATTTATAAAAAGCAAGTATCTGCCAGACCATTTGTTGGAATTTCTGTGTAATCATGTGTGGTTAAAATAAAGTAGGAAAGGGGTGCCTAGCTGGCTCAGTCGGTGGAGCCCATAACTCTTAATCTTGGGGTCATGAGTTCCAGCCCCATGTTGGGTATAGAGATTACTTTTTTTTTTTATTTACTTGACACAGAGAGAGAGAGAGAGAGAGAGATCATAAGTAGGCAGAGAGGCAGGCAGAGGGAAGAGGAAGCAGGCTCCCCACTGAGCAGAGAGCCCGATGCGGGCCTCGATCCCAGGACCCTGAGATCATGACCTGAGCTGAAGGCAGAGGCTTTAACCCACTGAGCCACCCAGGCGCCCTAGAGATTACTTTTAAAATACAATAAATAAAGTAGGAAAATACATCACAGCTTTTCCTCCTCAATGACTTATATACATTTTGGTGAATGCAGTTGGTTTTGCACCTATGTTAGCTATGGAGACTAGAAAGGGCTCTACAACCTGTGGCAGGTTTTGCCTGGCTTGAATTTTTCTTAGGCTTATTGAAATAACTGAGAGGGCAGGAAAGTGAATGAATTATAAACACTTCATAAATTTTTGGCTGATTTGATATTAACTCTCACAATTACTTAGTTGTTATAAATGTAAATTTAAATAGGATTTCTAAATTCTGCCCCAAATACATGCTACAAACATTTTAAGTTTGAACAATCGGAGGGCAAAAATGCCTAACACAAGGTCATAGGATAAATTAAATAGCATAGAATCCGAGTTTAGAATGGATTTCTCACACATCAGTTTTTCTTCTGGAATCACTTCTTTCCCTAATGTATTATGCTTCATAGTTGAATGTATTTGATTCAACTCATTGAATATGCATTCCTTCAAGAAAGTATCATTTTATCTTGTTTCCTCAAGAATCAAGATAGAGTTAATGCATGTGTCTCTGTATTATGAGAGTAATTATCACTCTCTCTGAAAAGCAGTTCAATCCCTTTTAAAAAATAAGGGCTCACTAAAGGTTTTTAAATAGTAGAATAACAACACTGTCTGCTTCTCTCAGAAATCACCGGTGGGAAAAAGGATAAAAAAGAAAAGTGCAAACTCCATCTTCACTAAGAGTAGGAAATAGCTTTAACACCAAATCACAAAATTGACTAAGGGCTGTCAAATGTAACAAAGACCAAATGAGTTTGAGAAAATGATGAAATAGGTTGCCTACATTTGCAGGTATCTGTAAAAGCCAATAGAATATATGCTCCAAAGATGGTGGTGTGCCTTGAGGAGCAAAAATAAACAATTTTGGAAATATTCATAGGCTGCCAACAGGAAGTTCTCAGTGTCTAGTTTGGTACCACAAAAGAGGAGAAGCTGGATGAGGAGTTGGAAATACACCGTGGTTTTTTTAAATATGAAGAAAGCAATGTGAGGAAAGAGACCCTGTATTATTAGCAAATTGTGGTTGCCAATCTGTTGGCTGGAAGAAGTTAAGAATAAAATATAGGCATGCCTTGGAGAAATTGTGGGTATGGATCCAGACCACCATAATAAAGCAAGCATCACAATAAAATAAGTCAAAATTTTTGTTTCCCAGTTCAGGTAAAGGTTATGTTTACAATATACTGTAGTCTATTAAGTGAGCAATAGCATTATGTCTAAAAAAGACACCTAGGTACATACCTTAATGAAAATAGTTTATTGCTAAAAAATGCTAACCATCATCTGAACTTTCAGCTAGTTGTCATCTTTTTGCTGGTGGAAGGTCTTGCCTTGATGTTGATGGTTGGCTGACTAGAGTGGTGGTTGTTGAGGGTTGGGGTGGCTGTGGCATTCTTAAACTAAGACAATGAAGTTTGCCATATTGGTTGACTCTTCCTTTCACAAATAATTTCTCTGTAGCATTTGACTCTGTTTAATAGCATTTTACCCACAGAGCATATTGGAAACAGCAAAAAGAATATTCACGTATGAAAAACATATTAAGATGGAATCCTGAATTGTGATGTCTCCAGCTTTGCTATTCTTTTTCAAGGTTGCTTTGGGTATTTTGGGTCTTTTGTGGTTCCATACAAATTTTAGGATTGTTTATTCAGCTCTGTGAAAAATGCTGTTGGTACTTTGATAGGGATTGTATTAAATGTGTAGGTTGCTTTGGGTAGCATAGACATTTTAACAATATTTGTTCTTCCAATCCATGAGCATGGAATGTTTTTCCATTTCTTTGTGTCTTCAATTTCTTTCATAAGTGTTTTATAGTTTTCAGAGTACAGATCTTTTACCTCTTTGAATACGTTTATTCCTAGGTATCTTATTGTTTTTGGTGCAGTTGTAAATGGGATCGACTCCTTAATTTCTATTTCTATTGCTTCATTTTTGATGTATAGAAATGCAACAGATTTCTATACCTTGATTTTATATACGGTGACTTTTCTGCATTCATGTATGAGTTCTAGCAATTTTGGGGTGCAATCTTTTGGGTTTTCTACATAGAGTATCATTTCATTTGTGAAGAGTTAAAGTTTGACTTCTTCCTTGCCGATTTGGATGCCTTTTATTTCTTTTTGTTGGTTGCTGAGGCTAGGACTTCCAGTTCTGTGTTGAACAACAGTGGTGAGGGTTGACATCCCTGTTGTGTTCCTGATCTTAGGGGAAAAGCTCTCAGTTTTTCCCCATTGAGAATGATATTAGCTGTGGGTCTTTTGTATATGGCCTTTATACTGTTGAGGTATGTTCCCTCTATCCCTATTTTCTTGAGGGTTTTTTTTTTTATCAGGAAAGGAAGTGCTGTATTTTGTCAGATGCTTTTTCTGCATCTATTGAGAGGATCATATGGTTCTTATCCTTTCTTTTATTAATGTGGTTGATTTAATTAACATTGATTGATTTGCTTGTAGCCCTTGTAGCTTGTAGCCCAGGAATAAATCCCACTTGATCATGGTGAAAATCCTTTTAATGTACTGTTGGATCCTATTGGCTTGTATCTTGAGAATTTTTGCATCAGTGTTCACTGGGGATATTGGTCTGTAATTCTTTTTAGTGGGGTCTTTGTTTGGTTTTGGAATCAAGGTAATGTTGGCCTCATAGATGAGTTTGGAAGTTTTCCTTAAATTTCTATTTTTTGGAACAGCTTCAAAAGAATAGATATTAATTATTCTTTAAATGTTTGGTAGAATTTTCCTGGGAAGCCATCCAGCCCTGGACTCTTGTTTGTTGGGAGATTTTTGATTACTGATTCAGTTTCTTTGCTGGTTATGTGCCTAATGTGTTCAAATTTTCTATTTCTTCCTGTTTCAATTTTGGTAGTTTATATGTTTCTAGAAATTTATCTGTTTCCTCCAGGTTGCCCAATTTTTTTTGTTATATAATTGCTCATAACATTCTCTTAGTCGTTTGTATTTCTGCAATGTTAGTTGTGATCTTTTCTCTTTCATTCATGATTTTATTTATTTGGGTCCTTTCTCTTTTTGGATAAGTCTGGCTAGGGGTTTATCAGTTTTGTTAATTCTTTCAAAGACCGGCTCCTACTTTTGTTGATCTGTTCTGGTTTTTTTTTATTATTATTATTTCTATATCATTTACTTCTGCTCTAATCTTATTTCCCTTCTTATGCTGGTTTTAGGCTTTATTTGCTGTTCTTTTCCCAGCTCCTTTAGGTGTAAGATTAGGTTATTTGAGACTTCTTGATTCTTGAGGAAGGTCTATATTGGTATATACCTCCCTCTTATGACCACGTTTGTCCTGTTTTCATTTTCATTTTCTCCCATGTATTTTTAAATGTATTCTTTAATTTCCTGGTTAAACCATTCGTTCTTTAGTAGGATGTTCTTTAACCTCCATGTATTTGTGGTCTTTTGAAATTTTTTCGTGTCATTGACTTCAGGTTTCATAATGTTGTGGTCTGTCTGAAAATATGCATGAAATAGGATCTCAATCTTTTTGTAGTGGTTAAGGCCTATTTGTGACATAGTATGAGATCTATCCTGAAGAATGTTCCATGTGCACTAAAAATAATGTGTATTCTGATCCTTTAGGATGAAATACTCTGAATGTATCTGTTAAGTCCATCTGGTCCAGTGTGTCATTCAAAGCCCTTGTTTCCTTGTTGATCTGCTTAGATGATCTGTCCATTGCTGTGAGTGGGGTATTGAAGTTGCCTACTATTATTGTATTATTATCAGTGAGTTTCTTTAAGTTTGTTATTATTTGATTTATATATTTGGGCTGCTTCCAAGTTAAGGGCATAACTGTTAGATCTTCTTGTTGGATAGACCCCTTTATTATGATATAGTGCACTTATTCATCTCTTATTATGGCCTTGGGTTTAAAATCTAGTTTGTCTGCTATAAGTAGGGCTACTCCAGCTTTCTTTTGATGTTCACTAGCATGACTGATGGTTCTCCACCCCTCACTTTCAATCTGGAGATGTCTTTGGGTCTAAAATGAGTCTCTTGGAAGCAGCATATCAATGGGTCTTGTTTTTTGTTTTTTGTTTTTAATCTATTCTGATACCCGATGTCTTTTAATTGATACATTTAGTCCATTTACATTCATAGCAATTATTGATTGATATGAATTTAGTGCTATTGTATTAGCTGTAAAGTTGCTGTTCCTGTAAATTTCTTTCTAGCCTTTTTGCTTTTGGTCTCTCTTCCCGGATCAAAGGGTCCACTTTAATAATTCTTGTAGAGGTGGTTTAGTGCTCATGAACTCCTTTAGTTTTTGTTTATCTTGGAAAGTCTTTATCTCTCCTTCTATTCTGAGTGACAGCCTTGCTGGTTAGAGTATTCTTGGCTGCATATTTTTTCCCATTCAGCATGTTGAATATATCAGGCCATTCTCTTCTGGCCTGCCAAATTTCTGTGGAAAGGCCTGCTGCCTACTTTATATGTCCACCCTTGTATGTTAAGGATCTTTTGTCCCTACCTGCTTTTGGAATTTTCTCTTTATCTTTGTATTTTGCAAGTTTCACTATGATATGTTTTAGTGTTGACCTGTTTTTATTGATTTTGAGGCGAGTTCTCTGTGCCTCTTGGACTTGAATGCCTGTTTCCTTCCCCGTATTAGGGAAGTTCTCTGCCAAAATTTGTTCAAACAAACCTTCTGCCCCTTGTTCCCACTCTTCTCCTTCTAGGGCTCCTATGATATGGATTTTATTGCACTTTGTGGAATGGCTGAGTTCCCTAAGTCTATATTCATGATCTAATAGTTTTCTTTCTGTCTTCTTTTCATCTTCATTATTTTCCATAATTTTATCTTCTATATCACCTATTGATCCTCTGCTGCTTCTGTCTTTGTTGTGATTACATCCAGTTGGTTTTGGTTCTCAGTTACAGCATTTTTTTTTTTTTGGCCTGACTAGTTTTTAGGTCTTTTATCTTTGCAGCCAGGGTTTCCCTGGTGTCTTCTTTGCTTCCTTCAAGCCCAGATAGTATTCTTATGACTGTTGTTCTAAATTCTTGTTCAAATATATTGTTTATACCTGTTTTGAGCAAATCCCTGGGTGTGATTTCTACTTGGTCTTTCTTTTGGGGAGAATTCCCCAGTTTTGTCATTATGTCTAGGTTTCTGTCTTTCGCTTTTATGAATGCTTGTTATGTTTTCTGCTCATGAGAGTAACACTATATTAAGAAGGGGTCATACACTGTCCAGAGCCTGGTGCTTCAGGAAGTATTTCTGGTATGTGCTGTGTGCACTCTGCTGCTGTATTTTGGTTGCTCTTTCCCACAGGTCAGTCCTCTACAGAATTCCTCCTTGCTTGCAGTGGGGAGTGTTTGGGTATTCAACTAGATGTGCTTTGATTTGTTTGTTAAGATAAGCCCGATTTTGGGGGGGAAAAAAACCACAAAAAAACAAACAAACAAAAAAACCTGATCCAAGAAAAAAGAAAAGAAAAAGAAACAAAAAAGCAAACAAAGATAAACAAAAAACTATAAGCCTGATTCCAAAGAAAAAGAAAGAAGGAAAAAAGATAACGGGGGGGTGGGGGGGTGGGGGGGGAAGCCTGATCCAAAAAATGAGAAAAGGAAACCAACCAACCAACCAACCAAAAACTATAAGCTTGATTCCAAATTAAAAGATATATATATTTATATATTATATATAAAAATATGTATTATCTATATAATTAAAAATAAAAAATTTAAAAAAGGAAGCCTGGTCCTATTTCCACCAGAACTGGAGCTGAGGCTTTGGAGCACTCTATGAGCAGCAGACTTGGTACATACGGGCACCTGTGTTTTTCTTCTGAAGGAGAAGCCCACTGTGCTGGCTCCCAGTCAGATCTGCCTTAGTAAAGACGCCGCTGCAGGGCTCAGGGGAGCCTGGTTTGGTGTAAATGACTCCAGCGTCCACTGGAGGCGCTGTGTTTCTTTCTGATCCTTGCTAGTAGGGGAGGCCTAGGTGGGTGGAAGATGGCGTCACCCCACCCTGTCGTCCTAGACAGGGAACTTGGGGCCACTGCTGTTCAGAAAAGCTCACAGAAAAGCAGACAATCTCCTCTCTTATGGCCCAAGCTTCTGTCAAATTCCTGCCCTCAACCTGTCTGTGCCTGACTGTGGGCATGCCCAGCACCACAGTTCTCCTGTGTTTTATCTCTTCTCATGGACTGGGATTCAAATCTCCAAATCTTAAAGGACCCAACAGTGGACCCGCTCCCCTCCCCCAAGGAGAGTTCTGCAGTGTTGCACCTCACAATGTTCTGTCCCAGAAAAGAAGCCATGTGGCACCCACGTGGTGGCTGGAATCTATGATGAAGCACAGCCCAAACCTGTGACCAGGTTATCTGCCCTCTGCTCTCCTCCGTCCCCTGCTGTTGGAATAGCGCTCAATGATGCTCCGTGGGCCTTTTGTCCTTGGGGAGGCAAAATACCCTTTTCCATATGTACTCCAAGAAGGGGAGCATTCTCTCCCAGTGCGACCTATGGGACCCCCCACACCACAGTGTCTTCTGGAACCTTACGTGCTGCTCTCTTTCCTGCTCTGTCCCTCTCTCCTTGACTTCTCTTGGAAAAGGGCTCCCTCTGCTCTGCAACACCGTGCCTTTTCTCTCCCCCAGTTCACATCTCCGAACCTCGGATCTGCCACATTCTGTCCCTCCCAATGTGCAGTTTTCTTATTAATCCTCAGATCGATTTTTTAGTTGCTCCACATGATTTGATGTTTATCTAGCTGTGTTTGAGGGATGAAGCAAGCCCAGGGTCCCCCTGTCCCCCTATTACTCCCTGCTTTCTTAAGAATGGTTGATTGTTTCAAAATATTGAAGTAGAATTCCTTTTAAAAAGCCATACATATTGGGCGCCTGGGTGGCTCAGTGGGTTAAAGCCTCTGCTTTCGGCTCAGGTCATGATCTCAGCGTCCTGGGATCGAGTCCCACATCGGGCTCTCTGCTCAACAGGGAGCCTGCTTCCTCCACTCCCTGTCTCTGCCTGCCTCTCTGCCTACTTGTAGTCTCTCTCTGTGTGTCAAATAAATAAATAAAATCTTAAAAAAAAAAAGCCATACATACTTTTGAAGTTTAAATACATTATCTCTTAATGAGAGGGACTAAAGTCTAAGATAAGGGGGAACCTGGGTGACTCAGTGGGTTAAAGCCTCTGCCTTTGGCTCAGGTCACAATCTCAGGGTCCTGGGATCGAGCCCCGCATGGGGCTCTCTGCTCAGCAGGGAACCTGCTTCCCCCTCTCCTTCTGCCTGCCTCTCTGCCTACTTGGATCTCTCTCTATCAAATAAATAAAATCTTTTAAAAAAACACACAAAACTTTAAAAATTAAAAAAAAAAGTCTAAGATAAGTGAGGTGTCGGCACAAACTGTTTGAGTTGACAACAAAAGTGTAAATATGACCCTAATTCCTTTTTGCCAATGGTTATCATCTATTTACTGAAACCAGCAACCAGCCTGTTTCATAGCCTACATGTAAGACCTCAACATTGTTAGGTGGAATACTCTTTCATAAATGTATTGACTTTCTACTCTTAAGGAATATTCATTCTAAGGAGTTAGGGAATGGCTTAAACATGTATAAATCAGAAAAACAGAAGTTTATTCATTCAGCAAATATTGATCATTGTGTGCCAGGCACTGATCTGGGCATTAGACATCAATCACCAGAAACAGATAAAAAAAAACATTTGCAGCCAGGTGGGAAGAGGAATGAAGACATAATAAACATAATAAGAAATGCATGAAGTATACTAGAAAAGTATAAAGGCTATGAGAAAAGGAAAAGAGTTACAATAATGAGAGGGATTACAAGTGCAGGGAGGAGAGGAAGAACCATCAAAGGAGACTGAGAAGACAAAATCCTAAGAGTTACATAAGAGAGTGTGATGATCTAGAAACCTAAAGAAGAAAGTGTATCAAAGTGGAGGGCATGATGAGCAGATAGCAGCCAGTCACTTAGCTCCTAAATGGGTTGGATGGGAGAAGAGACTGTAGGTTTTAGCAACAGGATGGTCATGTTGGTGATATTGACAAGTTTCAGTAAATTTGTGCTGTTAATTCCTTTTGGTCATAGAGTAAGGATGCCAAGAAAGACAGTTATTGCTAAACTCTCTTCTTTCTGTGGTCTTGGGGCCCTAGTGGTATTTTGACCTTGGGTAAGTCAGTGTGTAGGATCTAGATTGTTACTCACAGAAAACTTAGGATACTGTTGTTTTTGCTTGAATGTCAGCCTGGTCAGTGTGAACAAATGGTGGTTACGATTACACGGAGAGCAGCAGTAGGAACTGAGATTTCTGTTGTGAGAACCCCAAACTCAGAACTGCAGACACTAGTCATTTGGTAGGTATCATCATTTAGGTTCAGAAGAGCTAACTAAGAGAATCTGTGATGTGTGGGCATTACAACCCATTGACTCCAGGTGGCATTCCTCGAGGTTGCTATAGAAGGAAAGAAAATAGCTTAAAGTGGAAAAAGTTCAGCTCTGACTTTAACTCTTTTTAGTCCACTAAGAAAAGGAATATCAAGTCAGGTGGAGACTTTGCCTTTTTAATTTTAGTTTAATGTGTTATTCTAGATTTAAAATACATATGATTAACTTGGTTGGGGGGGACTGCTGATAATAAAAAATTCAACTATTTAAGTGACTGTCACCCGAGCAAGGGTATACTGAGTAGACAGAATCATCGTAACATGTGGGTTGAGATGAGGCTGCTCTAGACAAGTCTCTCAAAATTAATTGATGGAAACTTCCCACCTTCAAGAATTTTTATTACCTTAGCAGTGCTTTGCCAAGACTGCTGAAACACAGCTGTGGGTGCTGTGCCAACGCCCACATTGCCAGTGTCAGGAAGGATGTACTTTTAAACCTCTAATTTATCTAATAACGTCTTTAGTGATTTGTGTAGGTTTGGCATTGTGATGAAAATTCTTCCTAGCCTGGTTAATAATGAGAATTCAGTTTGCAGCCTTAAAATGTATATTGTCTTGATAAGCGTGTGGGACATACTAACAAGTCCACTTAGAAAAACATCTGACTAAAATATTATCTTGTCCATCTAACAGGACTTATTTATACATGATATTTGAAAATGAATGCAAAGTAAATGTTTTTATGTCAAGATAATTTATTGTGGTTCCTGCTCTGTACCAAGATGGTGATATACAGTGCTAGAAGAAAGCTACCTTTCAGATTCAATGCCAGTTTCACTCCTTTTCTTTTCTCTATTGGAAAATGTAGATTGGACTCTTGTCAGCCTGTAAAATGGAGATAGAATAATAATAAGCTCTTATAAATATTTTTAAAGAGGTAGGAAATAGTACTCTCTTGTTTGAAACATTAAACTTCATAACCAGTTGGTGACAATATTTTTATGTTTATGGTATAGGTATGGCTCTTTAAGAAAACAAGAAATACAAAATCTGAAGGATTCTTTCCTAATTAGTATATTCACTGCAAGAATTGATTACAGAGTTCAGCTTATGAAGCTTGACAGAGTCTGGATTTCTGCCTTACAATATATAACATTGAGAAAGTCACTATACACAGAAGTTCAAATATGCATCCATTAACATAAATAGCTTTAATGAAGTGGCATGATTTATTTATGTGACTGAACTTAGACTAAAACTAAAGGGACCCCTAATTAATGATATTTCAACATTGTTCAAAGGCTATGCATATAGTTTATGCATGGCTTAGATATAAACGAGACAAGGATTTATTTTTATCTAAGAATATATAAAGTCTATACTTTGATGCCTAAACAAACAAGAAAGTAATAAATTGGTATGCATGAAAACACATTTCTTTTTGTTCCCAGGATGTGAATTGCCTGAAGATGGAAATGGTAAGCACTTCAGAAATATCTGTTAATATGTATAAATAGCAAAAGATCTTTCTTGGACTATATTTGAGGGCCCTAAAATGATTAATTTGACTTTAAAACAGCCAGTCTCTCACAATGACACACATTGCAAAAGTTAAAAAATTTTGAATCCTACTTTACTTCAGCAATGTTCTCAGGATAATAACAATTTTAACCGCAATTCTACAAACTGCTATGAGTTTTGGCCATTCTCTGACACTTGCTCTTTAATATATTTGCCAAACTTTGAGACCTTCGTGTATCAGCACTTTAAATGCTTCTTCCAGGGCGGTATGAGAAATGATGAAAGAAAGCAGTTTACTCTGTTGTTACCATGTTAGTCACTCCTGGTAATTCTCTTAAAAATTACAAGCTCTAATGATAAGCTTTTTAAAAAAGATTTTATTATTTGTCTGAGAGAGTGAGAGAGCACAAGCAGACAGAGTGGCAGGTAGAGGCAGAGGGAGAAGCAGGCTCCCTGCTGAGCAAGGAGCCCAATGTGGGACTCGATCCCAGGACTCTGGGATCATGACCTGAGCTGAAGGCAGCTGCTTAACCAACTGAGTCACCCAGGTGCCCCTAATGATAAGCTTTTATTTGACTTGTATCAAATATTCTCTGATGTGACTATGTTTTAAAATATATTTGCAATTCTGATTTTTCAGAAATGATCACTTTCATTTCAGAGTCAAAGTCATAAGAACTTATTCATGCTAAGTGTTATAGCTTTCTGACAGGTAGAGATAGCTGATGTGGGTGAAGTGTCTAGCTTGATGTTTTATATCTAGCTATTAGTCAGCTAATCCTCCTCCCTACTTCACTGAAAATATTTTCATTCTGACAAAAAGTAAAAAATTACATTAACTGTGACTAAAAATGTATTGCAGGTGACACATTAATGAGACTAATGGTTCTTGCCTTATTCTCTAAAGTTTTCACATTCTTACCTTTGGTGAGCCTAGATCCTAGATATTTTAATAATTACACTAAAGATATCTTTTTCTTTCTTGGTAGGGGGAGGAATTCTAGGGAATACGATTGCAATAAAGGTTTTTAGGTAATTTTAATATAAATTTTGAAATGAAAGGACCAAGTGAATCTTGTAACTATATACTAGAAGTCCACTTATACAAAATATTTGGATGTGTCCAATTAGTCAACGTAAAGCACGATAGAAAGTTAAAAAACAAGCAGTGCTGACAGAGTTTATTTAGACTTATGAAGAAAAATTTTAACTTATGAAAAACTCAGTTAACTTAGCATGAAAGGAGAAATGGTAGTACTGCTTATACAGCATTTGGATTTCAAGGGATGTCAATTTATTTCATAATTGCTAAAGGGACGTGGCTTTCAAAAAAATTTTTGGGGGGCTCCTGGGTGGCTCAGTGGGTTAAAGCCTCTGCCTTCGGTTCAGGTCATGATCTCAGGGTCCTGGGATCAAGCCCCGCATCGGGCTTTCTGCTCAGCAGGGAGCCTGCTTCCTCCTCTCTCTCTGCCTGCCTCTCCGCCTACTAGTGATCTCTCTTTCTCTGTCATATAAATAAATTAAAAATTTTTTTTATCATAATCAAGATTCAGTATTTACTTATGTGTGTATACAAAAATACTTAACCTTACTTCATGTACCCTATTTCATTTTTTAAAAAATGCTGGTCGGGGCGCCTGGGTGGCTCAGTGGGTTAAGGCCTCTGCCTTTGGCTCGGGTCATGATCTCAGGGTCCTGGGATCGAGCCCCGTGTTGGGCTGCCTGCTCAGCAGGGAGCCTGCTTCCTCCTCTCTCTCTGCCTGCCTCTCTGCCTACTTGTAATCTCTCTCTCTCTGTCAAATAAGTAAATAAAATATTTAAAAAAAAAAATGCTGGTCAGGGGTACCTGAGTGGCTCAGTCAGTTAAGCGTCTGCCTTTGGTGCATGTCATGATCCCTGGGTCCTGAGATGGAGCTGTGCTTCAGGCTCCCTGCTCAGTGGGGAGCCTGCTTCTCCCTCTCCCTCTCCCTCTGTGCTGCACCTTCCCACCCCCCACCCCCCGCTTGTGCTCTTGCTCTCTCAAGTAAATAAGTAAAATCTTAAAAAAAAAAATGCTGGTCACAATTCATAACATTCATTTCATTAACCACTACTGGATTATAACCTAGAAAAATACTGATGAATGATGATAATGATAAAGATAATTTTCCAATTTTTTCTACCTTGAGGACTTCGAATGTAAACATTGCTATTTTATCTGTTTCTAAGCCACTCAACCACTCACTTTCTTGGTCTCACCTAAACCTTGCTGTCACAAATATTGCACTGGCTCCAAAATCCTATACACAAGCATCCTGTTCTCATACTACAATACTTTATCTTTCTAGGTTATGTGCCCAAGTACTCCCATTACAGTTGTTTAATTACATTTAGACCACACTGATTTACCATTCATATCTGTCCTTTCTAAGCCAATTTAAAGTTCATGTTCTAACACTATAATCACATGCTTACAAAGATACTAAATTTCAGTGTCTCTTCTTTACCTGTTAATACTCACCTTGTAAAATCCCAAACCTTAATGAGCTAGACAGTTCTTTTTACCAACACATATTCCAGCATGGACATAGATGGATAAAATTGTACAACCAGAAAGACTGGTTTTATTTAAAAATTGTTTCAGTCTCTTAGTACTGACAGTCCTACTCTCTGATATGACTGTTTCATACCTACTTTCTCTTCATCTTCCTGCCCCATATACTTTCTCCCCTCACCGTCCAGTTGATAATCTAACCCAGTGGTTCTCAAAGTGTGGTCCCTAGACCAGCAGCTTGAACCTCGTCTGGGAACTTGTTAGAAATGAAAATTCTGAAGTCGTACTTAAGATCTACCAAGTCAGAAACTCTGGGTATGGGGCCCAGCAATTTGTGTTTTAACAAGCCTTGATTCTGATACCTGCTAAAGTTTGAGAACTACTGTCCTAACGCCATACTTCATTGAGAAGCCATTCTCTAGAATGTAAGCTCCAGAGATGGGTTATTTCTCTTTTTGTGTTAAAAGTATAGTTGACATACAGTGTTAGTTTCAGGTAAACCACACAGTGAGTCAACAATTATACATTATGAAAAGCTCGCCACATACAGTAACCATCTGTCACCATACAAATTTGTACAATATTTTTTTTAAAGATTTTATTTATTTATTTGACACAGAGAGAGAGACTACAAGTAGGCAGAGAGGCAGGCAGAGAGACAGGGAGAGGAGGAAGCAGGCTCCCCGCTGAGCAAGGAGCCCGATGCGGGCCTCGATCCCAGGACCCTGAGATCATGACCTGAGCCGAAGGCAGAGGCTTTAACCCACTGAGCCACCCAGGCGCCCAAATTTGTACAATATTATTGACTGTATTCCCTAGGCTGTACTTCTCATCCCCATGACTTACTTATTTTATAACTGGGATTTTGTACCTTTTAATCCCCTTCACGCCTTCCCACTTCCCTCTCCACTGGCAACCACTATTTTGTTCTTTGTGTTTATGAGTCTGTTTCTGGTTTTTTGTTTGTTCATTTGTTTTTTGGATTCCACATATAAGTGAAATCATATGGTCCCTTTTCGAACTTATTTCACATAGGTCCATCCATGTTATCGTGAATGGCAAGATTTCATTCTTTTTTATAGCTAATATTCCATTGTATATATACATCACATCTTTTTTTTGTTTGTTTTGTTTTGTTTTTGTTTTTGTTTTTTTAAAAGATTTTCTTTTTTTGACCGAGAGAGACACAGTGAGAGAGGGACCAGCAGGGGGAGTGGGAGAGGGAGAAGCAGGCTTTCCCGCAGAGCAGGGAGCCAGATGCCGGCTGGATCCCAGGTGGTGGCCATTTAGGTTGTTTCCTTATCTTGGATGATGTAAATAGTGCTGCAACAAACATAAGGGTGCATATATCTTTTTGAATTAGTGTTTGGGTTTTCTTTGGGTAAATTCCAGAGGTGGAATTACTAGGTTATATGAGATCTCTATTTTAATTTTTTGAGGACTCTCCATGCTGTGTTCTATAGTGGCTACACCAATTTATATTCTCACCAATAGTGCATGAGGGTTCTAAAGGCAGGAGTTTTTGTCTTTTTTGGTCATTTATATATCCTGAGCACCAGAACAGTGTGCCTCAAACACTGTAAGCCTCAATGAGTTATTGTTGATTCAAACCTCTAGATGGGAACTCTCTGATTTTCTTACTAAGAAATCTAGAAACCTACCTGCATCTGTACCCATTTTCTTCGTTTCTTTTCCAACTGGTGAAATGTTCCTCATGCTATCAAAGGTCAGCAATTTTCAGATATGTTTTGGATCTCTTCTCCTGCCTTCTCAGGAGCTTCATTCCTTTGGTCAGCCACTATTTCCTGCATTATCTTTCAATCTTTCTCTACTAGATTATTTCATTTAGTAGACAGTCAGATTCTATACCATTCTAAAATAAGAACTGTCCCTGTCCTCAAATGCCCTTTCAGTTACTGCCACACCTCCTTGCCTCCCACTTATATATTCTAATCTTATTTTCACCTCCACTATTCAATGGTTCTTAATAAAGTCAATGATTTTTTCAACATCTTTATTGAGATGCAATTCACATAGCATAAAAGTTATGCTTTTAAAATATACAGTTCAGTGGTTTTAGTACATTCGTAATTAACCATTACTACAATCCAAGATAGAACATTTTCATCACTGCAAAAAGAAACCTCCTACCCATCAGCAATTACTCCCTATTCACCTCACCCCTCTGCCCTAGGCTACTGCTGCTGTACTTTTTTTCTGTAGGTTTGCCTGTTCTGGACTTTTTATATAAATGGAATCACAGAGTATGTGGTCTTTTGTGACTGGCTTCTATCACTATAATATTTCCGAGGTTTATCCACATGGTAGCATGTATCAATACTTTATTCCTTTTATGGCTGAATAATATTCCATTGTATGACTATACTGCTTTTATTTATCCATAATCAGCTGATGGATGGTTGGTTGTTTCTACTGTTTGGCTATTATGAATAATGCTGCTATGAACATTCATGTTTTTGTGTTGGTGTATGTAAGGGGATTTGCTGGGCTATATAAGAACTTCAACACTGGGCACCTGGGTGGCTCAGTGGGCTAAAGCCTCTGCCTTCGGCTCAGGTCATGATCTCAGGGTCCTGGGATCGAGGCCCACATCGGGCTCTCTGCTCAGCAGGGAGCCTGCTTCCTCCTCTCTCTCTGCCTGCCTCTCTGCCTATGTGATCTCTCTCTGTCAAATAAATAAATAAAATCTTTAAAAAAAAAATAAAAGAACTTCAACATTTTAAGGAACTGCCAAAGCAGCTGTACCAGCTACCAGAATATTGTTGTGGCCTATTTTAGAAAAACAATCGGCCATGTCTGTTCTTTTTTTTAAGATTTTAATTATTGAGAGGGAGAGAGAGAGAGAACAAGTGAGAGCACAAGGGCAGGGGGAGGGAAAAACAGGCACCTTGCTGAGCAGGGAGCCTGATGCTGCGGGGCTCAATCCCAGGACATGGTCGTCATGACCCAAGCCAAAGGCAGCTGCTTAACCATCTGAGCCACCCAGGCGCCCCTGCCATGTCTGTTCTGGCCACACAATTCACATCCTTCACACATACAAAATACACTCCCCTGTGCCCCACCCTCCAAAAAGTCTTCCAAAGTTCTATCCCTTAATGGCCTCAGACTCAGGCTAGAAGTTTACGAACTCAGTGAGGTCAAGCGCAGGTGAGATTCCTTGGGTACAATTTCTTGATGAAAGCTCCTTCAATGTAATTCCACTTCATGTGAAAACGTGGTGACTAGAGAAGCAAACTATCTACACCCTTCCCATAACTCCCTAACGTATAATGGTGAGGTGCGAGATAACTTTCCTATTCTAAAAGGGTTTGGCAAACGAGGCAATTCTCTTTTTACAATTTCTTCCTATGCGATGTAGTCTACTTCAGTAGTTTTAAATATCAGCCATACGTTTGTGACTTCCAAATTTCCTAACATCTCTGAGCTCCACACTACAATGTCTTATAACTCTCACTTCATTTGATACCTTCATTAGGGTATCTCACAGATATTTTCAATCTAACATGGTAAAATTAATTGTTTTCTTCTTTACACTTTGCTTTCATAAACCTGTTCTTTTCCTGGTTTCTCCGTCTAGGTGAATGATGCCACCATTCACCTAGTTGCTCAGAACAAAACCCAGGCCTCAGCCTTAATTCTTTTATTTCTATATTACAATAATCAGCAAGTTCTGTATTTTCTTTCTTTAGAATATACTTTTTTTTCAGTCTCACCTGGATTACAACAATCTTTTTTTTTTTAAAGATTTATTTATTTATTTGACACACAGAGAGAGATCACAAGTAGGCAGAGAGGAGGAAGCAGGCTCTCTGCTGAGCAGGGAGCCCGATGTGGGCCTCGATCCCAGGACCCTGAGATCATGACCTGAGCTGAAGGCAGAGGCTTTAACCCACTGAGCCACCCAGGAGCCCTACAACAATCTTCTTATTGGCCACCCTCCTCATTCTTTTCTGATTTCCTTTGGCACAGCAGTCAAAGTCATATTTTAATTAGTATGCCTGGTTATGGAATGCTCTTGCTCACAATCTTCAGTGACTTCCCACTGCACTTTGAGTGAGATCCACATTCCTTTCTATGATCTATAAGGTTCATATAACTGGCAGTTGCCAGTCCCTCTGACCTTATTCCCTGCCATCTTTCCTCTTCATCTGCCATACTTCATCTTCTCTGGACTTTTTTCATTCCTTACACATATCAAGCTCTCAGAAAGGCTCTGTGCACATGCTATTATCTCTGTCTGGAATATTCTCTCCCAACTTCTCACATCCACAGAACCAAATCTTTCTTATCCTTCAAGATATGGATTCCTGAACATTCTAAGTGGATACCCCCCCCATTATTCTCTACTCTGTTTGTTTCTTTTATAAAACATGTCAATTTTAAGTTGTGTCCTGTTTGTTTACTTATTTATCATCTGTCTCCCTTAACTAGATTTTAAGCCCTATTGGGTCAGAGGCCGTGTCTGTGTTATTCACAAGTGTATACCCAGAGCCAAGGCAGAGTGTGTAGCACGTAACAGACACTCAATAAATATGTTTTGAATAGTGTTTAAAGACATAATTTTGTTTTGAGACAGATGTGTTAATAATTAGTAATAATTTTAAATGTATTATTTCCTAATTTTTACTGAAATAGCCCTTTTTTCTTTCAGTAATTGCCCTTCCTTTTTGGCTGCTGCTTTAGCCAGAGCCACATCAGACGAAGTCCTTCAGAGTGATCTTTCTGCACATTATATCCCAAAGGAAACAGATGGCACAGAAGGGGCTGTGGGTGAGTACCTTTTCTACATTATTTGTTTAAAAATATTAAAATCTTCTCATGTGTAGTAACCCACAGAGAATGTCTACACAATATGAAATCTAATTATGTTTACCTACTTGTTGATTTTATAGTGGTAGCAAGAGAAAAAAATGCATGTATTTCAAATTATAAATAAAAGGAGGGAATAAAATAAAAGGAGGGGAAAAGGAAAATGCAGGTATATTTTGAAAATGTGATGATAACTAGAGCAAGAGATTAACATAATGGCTAGATAAGTGGAAAGAGTAAAATGAGAAGTGTGAAGACACAACAGAAAAGATGAATGAGTGAGGGGAGAGAGTTTGAGCAAGACCTATTTAAAATATTTAGCTTAGGGCGCCTGGG
Source organism: Ailurus styani (assembly GCA_002007465.1). Lineage (NCBI taxonomy): Eukaryota > Metazoa > Chordata > Mammalia > Carnivora > Ailuridae > Ailurus > Ailurus styani. The sequence goes on along the minus strand of LNAC01000452.1, from coordinate 1,343,744 downwards.
TGGCTCAGCGGTTTAAAGCCTCTGCCTTCGGCTCAGGTCATGATCTCAGGGTCCTGGGATCGAGGCCCACATCGGGCTCTCTGCTCGGCAGGGAGCCTGCTTCCTCCTCTCTCTCTGCCTGCCTCTCTGCCTACTTGTGATCTCTCTCTCTCTGTGTCAAATAAATAAATAAAATCTTTAAAAAAAAAAAATAAAATATTTAGCTTAACTTTAAGAATCCAAGTAAAAAAATCATATAAAAATTAATCAGTTGTGGGCGCCTGGGTGGCTCAGTGGGTTAAAGCCTCTGCTTTCAGCTCAGGTCATGATCTCAGGGTCCTGGGATCGAGGCCCGCATCGGGCTCCCTGCTCAGCGGGGAGCCTGCTTCCCCCTCTCTCTCTCTGCCTGCCTCTCTGCCTCCTTGTGATCTCTCTCCCTCTGTGAAATAAATAAATAAAATCTTTAAAAAAAAAAAATAAAATATTTAGCTTAACTTTAAGAATCCAAGTAAAAAAATCATATAAAAATTAATCAGTTGTGGGCGCCTGGGTGGCTCAGTGGGTTAAAGCCTCTGCTTTCAGCTCAGGTCATGATCTCAGGGTCCTGGGATCGAGGCCCGCATCGGGCTCCCTGCTCAGCGGGGAGCCTGCTTCCCCCTCTGTCTCTCTGCCTGCCTCTCTGCCTCCTTGTGATCTCTCTCCCTCTGTGAAATAAATAAATAAAATCTTAAAAAAAAATTAATCAGTTGTAACAAAACTTCTCATTGATTATATTAAATTTTATTTCTACCAATAAATAAATAGAGTTCTACATGACAACTGTGTTACATGTGATTTAATTGCATGGATCACTGTACATCTTTTTTCCAGGCAAATTAAAAGGTTCTATTTATTTATTTATTTATTTTTAAAGATTTTATTTATTTATTTGAGAGAAAGCACAAGCGAGGGGCGGGGGAGTGGCAAGCAGAGGGCAAGGGAGAAGCAGGCTCCTTGAGGAGCAGAGAACCTGGCACGGGGCTGGATCCCAGGACCCTGGGATCACAACCTAAGCCCAAGCCAGATGCTTAACCACTGAGCCTCCCAGGTGCCCTAAGAGGCTTTATTTATTAATGAAGGCATATTTATTAACATATTAGGCTTATACATATTTGACAGGATCTAAGAAAATAGCAATTTTTGTAAAAATTAGGAATTACTACTCAAAATTGTTAAGGAATTTTAATATTTCGCTTTATTCTATTTTAAGCATTTGCCTTTAAACATGGTGCATAAGGAACAAAGCATATATTAATGAATCAGAATAACTAGATCCCAGAGAACTTGAGGCAGATATAAAAGGAAATGTATCTGTTCTTCCTTTATCTTTCTAGATCATTTTTGATAGAAAATTGGCAAGAAAGGAATTCCTTCTCTTGTTTTTACTGAGTAATTGATTCACTTGGAACCAAATTGTTCCAGAGTCAACTCGGATGGAATTCCTGCTACAAAGCATTGGTCTGTCCTCTGGTACTGATGCATGGAGTGAAAGCCCTGTAATGAAAAGATGAGGGAGACAGAACGGCAGCCTGGGCGGTGGCTGACTCAGCTCCAGCTCAGTACAGTGACATTAACGACTAATGAGTAATTTACAGCTGTGAGGGGGTGGATTGCTACTTGGGACAATTTTCTCTTTTTCACACCCTTTTTATTTTATTTTTCCATTTCAAGCAGCAATTATTTATATACTGATGTTCTATACTCCCTGCAGAAGAATAGCAAAACTGAAGGGTAGCCCTGCATGCCTGGTTTCGAACTGAACTCCCCATAAGATAGCAAAGTGAAATGAAGGGGTTTTTTAGTTTTTTTTTTCTTTTGGTGGTATCATTGGTCATTCTGATTTTCTGTTTTTTTCAAGAGATTACCCAGTATTGTTTCCTTGCCAGGGCTGCGATTCGGAATGATCTATTGTAATTCTAACTCTTTGCAAATCCTTAATCTCTTTAACCCAAATCCCTCATTTTGAATTGCACTGAGAATCTCTGCGGGGCAGACTGTGTTTATCCATTTGTTAGAGTGGGAGAGGAGTGTACTGGGTAAGGCCTGCGCCACTGGTTTCAAGGCACTCAAGTCCCCACTGAAATGCCTTTGTCTCTCAGTTGTTTCTAAAAATAGACTTAAGATTTGTGTCTCTGGGGGGTGGGAGGGTAGGGATAGGGTGGATGGGTTATGGACATTGGGAAGGGTTTGTGCTTTGGTGAGTGCTGTGAAAGATGTAAGCCTGATGATTCCCAGACTTGTACCCCTTGGGCAAAGAATAAAAACAAAATTAAAAAAAAAATAGACTTAAGAAAAATATCCTTAACCTAAAGTTCTTTTCATGTTTACGTCATCCCTACCAGAGTGTTTGCTAAACAACCTTGTGTCTCTTGCTACAAATTTAGTTTGGTGGCTATAACTCCTGTTCAGACAACCTAAAATCAATTTGAAATATCCCAATGTAAAAATTAAAAACAAGAAGGGGAAAATTGTCACTAACACAGAGGAAATTAAGAGAATTTTTTAAAAAAAGACTTTGTCAGAGAGAGAGAGAGAGAGAGAGAGAGAGAGAGAGAGCACAAGCAGGGGGAGCAACAGAGGGAGAGGGAGAAGGAGGCTCCCCACTGAGCAGGGAGCCCGATGTAGGACTTGATCCCAAGACCTTGGGATCATGACCCAAGCCAAAGGCAGAGGCTTAAGTGACTGAGCCACCCAGGTGTCCCAGAGGAAATTAAAAGAATTATGAAAACTTTGTGTAAATAAATCTGAAAACCTGGGTATTTTCCGGAAAAATACAAATTAACAAACTTTACCTAAGAAGAAAGAGATTAAGAAGATTGTCAAGGAGCTATCTTCTGAAAAAGGGCAAAGAATAGGTGATTCTAATGGTGAACATTTTCAAATGAGCAAAGATAGACAACTCTAAATGCTTTTTAAAATGAATTATCCAATTGCATATGGAAGGAAAATTTGCAAAACATAACACTGATACAAAAATTTGCCTGAAATAAAACTAAAAAAGGAAATGAGAGATCAGTCTTAGTATAAAAAATCTTAAAATATTTGTGGATTGAGTACAGTAGTTCATTCATTCATTCATTGAGGGCCTACCATAAGCTTAGCACTGGGCTGAGGAGACCATAAACAAAACAGAAAAAATATGAAGTCTGTTAGGATAATTGATATATTAAGGTCAAAAGAAAAACACCAGAATAATCTCAAAAGATGCCCAAAGAAGCATTTGATAAAATTCAATTATCCATTCCTAATTTTAAAAATATACTTAAAAAGTAGAACTAGATGAGTACATCTTGGACTTTGTAGGACAAAATTTGGCTCAGACCAAAATCTAGCATGTATGCATAATGTATGCTTAAAAATTTTGGTTGCAAGCGACCACTAACACAACTCAAACTGACTTTAATAAAACAGAATTTATTGGCTACCCTTCAACATATGGGCTACACAGCTAGATTCAAGGCCTCACATGATTCATTGCAACCTGGCATTTCTCCAAATCTCAGCTGTCTTCCTCCCTCCCTCCCTCCCCCTCCTTTCCTTCTCCCCCTCCCTTCCTCCCTTTCTCTCTCTCA